>CM077220.1:7680659-7963159 GCA_039654775.1 Spinibarbus caldwelli | reverse complement strand
TACACATTTGAGCATAGGACAGAGAGCAAATCACACACAAATATACTGTACCTGCATGTGTTATATCTTACAGTAACTACAAACTGCAGCTTATTGTAATTCTTGTATTTAGATTAGATAGTAAAATGGTAAGAATGGATGGGCATTACAATGACTTCATGTTTAGAGAGAGAGAGAGAGAGAGAGAGAGAGAGAGAGACAGAGAGAAATCAAAGAAATTATGAATGAAGAGAAGCAGATATACATACAGCATTAAATAAATTAAAAAAAAAAAAACATTTTTAGTGAATTGTTGGCCTTCTGGAAAGTATGTTCATTTACTGTATATGTACTCAATACTTGATAGGGGCTCCTTTTGCTTTAATTACTGCCTCAATTCAGCGTGGCATGGAGGTGATCAGTCTGTGGCACTGCTGAGGTGGTATGGAAGCCCAGGTTTCTTTGACAGTGGCCTTCAGCTCATCTGCATTGTTGGGTCTGGTGTCTCTCATCTTCATTTTGACAATACCCCGTAGATTCTCTATGAGGTTCAGGTCTGGTGAGTTTGCTGGCCAGTCAAGCACACCAACACCATGGTCATTTAACCAACTTTTGGTGTTTTTGGCAGTGTGGGCAGGTGCCAAGTCCTGCTGGAAAATGAAATCAGCATCTCCATAAAGCTGGTAAGCAGAAGGAAGCATGAAGTGCTCTAAATGTCCTGGTACATGGCTGCGTTGACTGTGGACTTCAGAAAACACAATAGACCAACAACAGCAGATGAAATGGCAGCCCAATTCATCAATGACTGTGGAAACTTCACACTGGGCTTCAAGCAGCTTGGATTCTGTGCCTCTCCAGTCTTCCTCCAGACTCTGGGACCTTGATTTCCAAATGAAATGCAAAATTTACTTTTATCTGAAAAGAGGACTTTGGACCACTGAGCAACAGTCCAGTTTTTTTTCTCCTTAGCCCAGGTAAGATGCTTCTGACATTGTTTCTGTTTCAGAAGTGGCTTGGTAGCCCTTTTCCTGAAGACATCTGAGCGTGGTGACTCTTGATCACTGACTCCAGCTTCAGTCCACTCCTTGTGAAGCTCTCCCAAGTGTTCTCCCAAGTCAGCTTTGTTTGACAGTATTCAAGCTTGTGGTCATCCCTGTTGCTCGTGCACCTTTTCCTACCCCATTTCTTCCTTCCAGTCAACTTTTCACTTAATATGCTTTGATACAGCACTCTGTGAACAGCCAACCATTCAGTAATGACCTTCTGTGACTTACCCTCTTTGTGGAGGGTGTCGATGATTGTCTTCTGGACAACTGTCAGATCAGCAGTCTTCCCCATGATTGTATAGGCTATCGTGTAACCATTTTGAAGGTTCAGGAAACCTTTGCAGGTGTTTTGAGTTGATTAGCTGATTGGCATGTCACCATATTCTAATTTGTTGAGATAGTGAATTGGTGGGTTTTGTTAAATGTGAGCCAAAATAATCACAATTAAAAGAGCCACAGACTTAAACTACTTCAGTCTGTGTGCATTGAATTTAATACACAAGTTTCACAATTTGAGTTGAGTTAGTGAAATAAATGAACTTTTCCACAACATTCTAATTCATTGAGATGTACCTGTAATAGTTCAGTTTAATTGTTTATTCAACAACTGTTCCAAACCAATTTGGCAACAAAAATCACTATCATGTACAGGGCCGGATTTACTGTACCTCATATTGTGACATAGGCGAAATAAATTTTTGCTGTCGGCCAGAAACCTCCTATTGGTAGTTGGTATTGTGGCTTTATTGTATACAGATACATTTATATAGATGGTAACACTTCACAATAAGGTTAATTAGTTAACATTAATTAACTAGTGTAGTTAACATGAACTAAGAATGAACAATACTTCTGCAGCATTTATTAATGTTAATTTCAACATTTACTTAATGCATTATTACAGTTTTTCTCAAGTCGCTTTGGTGCATTTCTTAGATCAGAAATGAAATTCTCAAAACTACTTGTTCAACACATCATCTAGTCACTTGTGCACATCATAAAAGCAGTTTCTCATTCTTTTGAACAAGTTGCAGTTGCTACATTCATGCAATCGATTATGTACACTTGTCTGCGTTTTCCTACATTATCAGTTACTAATGTCATGTTGCTCAAAATGTATAGTTCTCTGTGCAATAGTCTGACCCATCAAAACATCCAGTCATTAGTTCATCGTATAAGTCATTAAATGCAAAATGGTTGATCTAGCTGTCAAACTGTCAAGCATATTTTATACACATTTCTATTAGTCTTTTTGTAAATTTGCCATGGATTGTGCAGGTGAATCTTGACTTTCACTAATGAAGAGAATGTAGATCAACCAATGATGAATCAGTTCTCTGAAATTCCTCATACAGTGCTGCATGCAAAAGCAAAGCTCTGTCTGTGTTTGCCTTTCTAATTTTGTATTTTATTATTTATTATTAATTGTATTATTTTTTTATATTAATTTTGTATTTTGTATAGGCCTATATGTGACCCTGGACCACAAAACCAGTCTTAAGTCGCTGGGGTTTATTTTTAGCAATAGCCAAAAATACACTGTATGGGTCAAAATTACTGATTTTTTTATGCCAAAAATCATTAGGATATTAAGTAAAGATCATGTTCCATGAAGATTTTTTGTAAATTTCTTACCATAAATGTATCAAAACTTAATTTTTGATTAGTAATATGCATTGCTAAGGACTTCATTTGGACAACTTTAAAGGCGATTTTCTCAATATTTTGATTTTTTTGCACCCTCAGATTTCAGATATTCAAATAGTTGTATCTCGGCCAAATATTGTCCTATCCTAACAAACCATACATCAATGGAAAGCTTATTTATTCAGCTTTCAGATGTATAAATCTCAATTTAAAATTGAGAGAAAAATTGACACTTAAGATTGGTTTTGTCGTCCAGGGTCACAATATGTTCACTGACATAAATACTTACTTTTGAGAGATGAACTAAAGATTTTGAATAAGTTACAGGCTTTTGCAGGTAATCCATTGTGTGGTGCTGTTTGTACAAATTGTTTTGAGAAATGCACATGCTTTGCAAATATTATGGATGATTCGAGAAATGCACCAAAGTGACTGCAAAACTTTTGTGTTTGTTAACATTAGTTAATGCACTGTGAACAAATATGAACTACCAATGGACGACTGTATTTTCGTTAACTAACGTTAAAAATTAATAAATACTGTAATAAATGTATAGTTCATTATATATATATTATATATATATATATACATACATATATATACACACACACACACGGATATATTTTACATGTATTTTATTTTGTTTATTTATGGATGTATATTATATGTATTTTTGATTTTGTATTCTGCTATGCACAATGGTTTGGCAATATGTACATAAGTATGTCACGCCAATAAAGCAATATGAATTGAATTGAACTGAGAGAGAGACAGAGAGAGAGAGCGAGAGAGAGAGAGAGAGAAGGATGTTAGGAGAAAAATTCCTCAATCAAGCTGTTGAGCTTGTTCTGGCAATGGAAAGCATGGAGAGGGGTGCAATCAGATTGTGTGAATTTTTGTCAGTAATTATTCAGTATTATCCAGATTTACTGTGACATTTGTAGAAATGTAGAATTCATATAGAGATGCCAAAATGTGTCTGATAGTGTATGTCGTGGAAAGCTACATTTAATACTGGGCTAACAAATGTGTGATGAGAAGTTCTTCAGAGATTAAGTAGGTGCTTATTAAACTTAACAAAAAATTAAATAAGGCAGCATCATTTTGTTGTCATAAAAAACCTTTTTTGAAAATAGCACACTTTATTATTATTATTTTTATTTATCTGAAAACATTTATTTGAAATATTCTTTTTGGAACATTATAACATTACTGACCCCAAACTTTTGAACTGTAGTCTACATACTATAATTTACTTGTCATAAATATAAAAATATAAAATGAAAATGTAATGAAATGAAAATGTAAATATAATCTAAAATTATATAACTATGCATAAAAATTAGTGGTGCAACGGATCACAAAACTCACGGTTCGGATCATACTATGGATTTTGAGTCACGGATCGGATCATTTTTTGGATCAGCAAAAAAAGTTTGCTTTTCATTAGTTACTAAAAGCTTACTTTAAGTACTTCTATACCCCAGCAGAAACTACTAGTTTAACTACTAAAGTCAGTAATAAAACAAGAACAATTACTCAAATTACAAGCATAGATGAACAGCCTACAACATAAAATTATAAAGACAGTAACAGCAGTATTCAGGTGTAGAAATGTAAAAATTAAGTGTAAAACAACACAATAATGCTTACTGCATAAGTTAAATACAGATGATTAGCAGACAGAAGCAGATATTATAGGCTGCTGTCTCTAAGACTAATGCACGGACGTAGGCTACTGACACACATCCGGTTTCTTTCTCAGATGTATATGTTAACTTAAGACATAACCGACTGTGTTTACCAGAATACTTGCTAAAACGGGTATTTTAACATAACTTTGTGTGTATGTATCCATCCGTTGAGGCGTTGTCTGAAACGCGATATCTGAATCACGCCCCTCCCTCTCTCTCTCCCCCTCTCTCTGCGTGTGCGCGCTTCAGTGTGTGCGGCAGAGGCTGAGCACAGAAAACGGTGCGCGAGTCCCGATTCGACTTCTCCTTCATCTGAATGGTCTGAAATTGCTTGAATGTGTAAACTGGCAAGACAAAACACGTGCAAATGATAAACTTTCACTCTATGATGGTTAAACTTAATTAATCCACGAATCACATGCGTGCCGAACCGTGGGGACTGGTCCATACGGATCACGGATCATCTACGATCCGTTGCACCCCTAATAAAAATATATGAAATACTTGAAACTGGTGCTTCACTTTCAACACTGCATAAACTCAAAACAAAGTTTCATTATATTTTCAGTAATCTTTGATTGTGTATATTAATATAAATTCTATACATACTTTTTTTTTTTTTTTTTAACACTGCCAATGCCAACCTGCCTGAAATAATACTGTGACATTAAAATTCTAGCCTGTCAAATATTTAATTAGTCACCCACCACCAGAATCTATATTTTCTTTGAGAAGCAAGCGAATACATAGATTACCACTGGTGGAGAGATATAACGAAACTAAACATACAGAAAAGCAGTAGAGAAAGCAGCTACAATGAATAACCCCACTAAAAATCCCATATGATAGAGATCTTTCTTCTGTTTGCTAAATATTTAACATCTAATGCTCACATATGAAAGAGATGAGGTGCACAGATAGCTCTGCATAAAAAAGTTCCTTTCAAGGGAAAAGGAGGAGTGCATGCGTGCTTGTGTTCAAATTTGGAGTTCATTCAAAGGTGACAAGTGGCTACATTCTTCTCTTTCAAACATCCTTTTACAGACGCTTCACAACAGAGGAGACCATCTTATCTTTTTCCACTACCCTGTACAAAAGAGAATCTTAAACCGAATTGGGGGTTTGGGAACGAGCCAGAGCGCTTGGTCCAACATGTCAAAAGGTGTTGAGTTATTGTGATCCCAGCATCAGAATGTTATCTCAGCCTCGGGTAAAACAAGAGAGCAGATTCTGCCAAAAGCTCTTAGATTTTAAAGTGGTAAAAAGATGAGAAATCAGAGTCAAGCATCTTCAAAACAATGTGAATCACTCCTTCGATACACAAGGGGGCGAGGTTACTCAAGGTTGCCCTCATACGGGTTAGTGCAAATAAACAAAAGTTCAGCCGTTTCAGGATTTCCAAAGCAATCCGAGAGCTTTGGTGCAGACAGTACTGCAAACAAACCCACAACGACAGAAAAATACAGCACAACATCTTGGAAAGACTTAATGTTTTTATCCCATATCTACATTCCAAAAGTCCCAAATTTCCCTGTAGGACAAAGAGAAAGCTGGCTATGATTACTTTCCAGGAAATGAGAAAGGCATAACAGATATACATGGATGCACTGTGGTCACAAAAGAGGGGATTTTTTTTATTCAGGCTCTAGTAAAAACAAATAATCTATCTTCTCTCAAAAATGCAACAAGAACCCTCAGTTTTATTTGTAATTAAGCAATTTCCAACAATGGACTGTTTCCTCCAAAGCAATATTCCGGCTTAATGAGTTCTGGCAGAGGAATCAGCCGTGCTGTGTGCCATCTCTACTAGCATGCTGCCATCTCCACATTCAGCTTTCCTGTAGCAGAAGGCACTGCCTGCCAGTTTGGGCGGACATTATGGGTCAGCTGTCCAAAAACCTTCATTTCTCTCTGTCCTCTGTCCCCATGCTACCCCCTAAAGGAGTAGTATCTGCTGCTTATTAAGCACAGATTTCCCCCTGGATTCAAGGTGAAACGGGCACAGGAAGACGACTTACCCTCCACTGCGTCTCATTAGGAGGATAATTCAAAAACAGCTGCTTGAGAGTGAAACGAAGGCAGAGATGACAAAAGAGAAATGGATTTTACCCATAACGCATTATCCATCTGCATAAAAGGGAAGATCTGACATGTAGCGTATATTCAGTGACTGAAGAAAACGTGCAATTCAAAAAAAAAAAAAAAGAAAAGAAAAATGAAAATGTGAGTGGTGCTTGCGCATGTAAATCTCATCGTCAAAGTGCAAAGGTGTTTTGGGTGTTTTATTTACACTGTTAAAGAGTTGGATTCTCATGCTAAACATGGCCAGTTTCAAAAAACGATTTGGAGGTATAACAGTATTTCTGTGCCAAATACACAATTCTGGGTTTCTTACAAGTTTCAGAAAGTTTTTTTCGATCATGGCTCTTCGTGATGTCATGAAAGGTGGAACTCCTTCCAATCGGAACTCAAGTGCTCGTTAATCTTTAGCTCTGCCTCTGGAGGCGCGCCTCCTGGAGCTCGGCTGTTTTCAGAGAGAATCGTAAAGCTGTATCTTTCTTTTATAATTATGATAAAACTAAAGACTTTTTGGAGATATGAAGGATGCAGTACTACTCAGGTACTCAAGATTAACATGAGATTGGGTGAAACACTGTGTGTTATGCCCTCTTTAAAAACTAACTCATGCCAACAGAACCCAAGACTCTATAATATTTTGGTGCCAGGCTGATGTAAATCCTAAAGCAGTTAAGAAATTTCTCAATTTCTTAATTTGTATATGGAATTTTTCATAAATTCTATTTTTTAGAAACTTTTTCTTATAAGGCATACACTTTAATAAACATAAGGTCCAAAAAGAGAAACAACTGTACGGTACATTTTAAATATACAGAAATAAGTGAACATAAAGAAAAAGATGTCAAAGATAAATATCCCAGATACGTAAAGTACTAAAAGGGCAATCAAGTGAAAAGATCACAATGGTTGTTACAACAAGACATAAAGTGAAAAATAGATAAACTACATTAAAAAAGGCAACAAACATACAAAAATCCTATAAAAAATATAAAAGAAAGAATTAAAGAAAGATTTTGGTTATTGTATTACTGTAATAATCATTATAAGTGCACAATGTTTTCTGTACGACTGGCTTGTTGTGAGTTGACCTTATCCTGCATTCATAGTCATGTTTTTTTAATGGTGTCGAGTATTTTAAATAGTTGTGTTTAAAAAGCCTGTCTCACAATGAAGCGCTCTATTGCATTCACTGACCGATCAATAATCTTTATTTACTTTATAATTACACTATCAATTAATGGTTTCACTTCAGAGTACTCATGCACATCAGTAATAGTAATATGTATTTTATCTAGGGTTGCAACTTTATTGCTATTTTCATCTTATTTTCTGACTTAAGAATAAAGTTAAAGTAGAATTTTACTTTTAATAATGCTTTGTGAATCCAGGCCCAGCCCCTATGTATAGATAGTATACAGGTCTTTTTTACCCATCTTTAAATCAGACACATTGCATCAAATTCAAATGCGTCAAAAAATAACAGCTTTTCCTTAAAACAAAACCACATGATTTATGATTTTGTGTTGAGGTTTAATACTTAGATTAGTGGTTTGTTGAAATCCCTAACCATAAGTATGAACACTAGTAATAAATGGAAAACACCTCAAATAACAATCACCAGCACAAATAGGAGAAAACACACAAAGTACAGAGTGTTTCAAAGTCAAAGTTCAAAATGTAACTTAAAAAAAAAAAAATCTCCTGGGTGTTGTTAAAAGCATTTTTCCCTTTGAACAGACCATAACCTAAATGTTGTTTGATTCGTCAGTAGGGCTGGGTATCGAGTTCAATACTTTTTAGGCACCGACCGAATTGCCTCGATACCACCGAGTATTGAAAAACGTCTTGTCGTTCGGTACCAAATTTTGATACCTAAGGGGTTAATCTCATCAACATCAGTGAGGCCTGCATAAAGCCTGCAGCACTAGGTGTGTTGGACTAGAAGCGACACGGCACAGATTGATTAGTCTTTGACATCCGCGAGAGCGATTCAAAAGTGTACGGAGCAGTCTGCTACTATAAGTGCGTGACGCTCGCGGTGATTTTAGCGTCTGCCATCTCACTAAATGAGGACAAACACATGAACAACATCCCCAGAACTGCTCTGAGAGTCACTTCATGACCATTTTTACCGTTTGATTTGGAGTAAAACTAGCGTCATATTATACACACACAGAACTGTAAGGTATTCACGGCAACCCATCAAAATAAAAGTTCGGTTTAACTTGGAGGACACTGCGGCAGAAATACATTACTATTGTTCAGCAGACAGCATATACTGCTACTACTAGGCCACTATTAAAATTATTAAAACTATTTTTTTTTAGTAATGATCACACAACATTTCCTCCATGTTTTAATTTTAATAGCAAACCCCCTTTGTTTGCCAAAATAAATAAATAAACTTTGATTTTCAATAATTTAAAGATAAATTAAATTAATGTTTTATGCCTTCATTTGAAAACCAGATACAGAACACAGAATTTCTGAGGAAAAATAAAACATTTCATAAGGCTATTTTAAGAATAAATTTGAATAAACTATGTTTTTATGCATTCAAATAATTAGACATACTACACGAGAATTTAATAACAATAAAACATATGGTGAAAGAAAATAAAACACCCACTTATGAAAGTGGATAAAGATTTTCAATTTCTTGAAGTCTTTAACAACCTAGAATAAATGAATAGAAATGATGATTCTGTCTGAGCTATGCGTTTTAAATTGAACATGCACTAGTGTAAACGTTTCCTAACAGATGTGTAAACTGAAAACTATTAGAACTTTATTAAAATTATTTGCACTGATTTATTGTGTTGGATATATTTTGTTCCTTTGTGCAGTGGCTCAGGAGATGAGGCTTTGAGTCTGTATAAATGTCAACAAGCTGAAAAAATAGTTTTTTTTTTTGAGATAATGTAATCTTGTTAAAACTGATTTCATAAAATTGGTATCGAAAAAAGTATCGTTCAGGAACCGGTATCGAACTCAATGTATCGGTATCGAAAATTTTTGAACGATACCCAGCCCTATTCGTCAGTGCTTAAAAATGTTATTAATGGCTGCTGATGTGTAGAGCCAGAATGACCTCATAATACACGCATTATGTAACATAACAAATGCATTACATAAGCATCTATTCTGTAGTAGTAGTGATGAAGTTAAAGTTTTAATTCACCCACAATGAAAATTCTGTCATTATGTTCTCACTCTCATGCTGTTTCAAAGCATATGATTTTTATTTTATTCCATGAAACACTATAAATCTTATGCAGTCTAGGGGTGTCGCGATATACCGGTATTGACGATAACCGTGATATTCAAAGCATCGATTATCGATATTGTGTTAGTGTGTGACGATATACCGGTATTGGCAATAACCGCAATATTTAAAATGAACAGGACTCTTAGGATAACACGACATGTAAATACTCCAGCGCCAGTACCTGGTTGACCTCCAGGTGGCAGTATTGCGCCTTACCACTGACACCTGTCAAACAAGATGACGATGCAGCGCTCGCAGCTACTCCGAGAAGAGCCATGTTCAGTTATACGGAGTAAGTTGCGATTATTTTATTAGTCATAGAATGGGAAATGTTACATTAACCTGTTAACAGAGGTTTTCTGTGTTCATATATTTAAGTAAAGGGTGATTATTTTAATAAGTACCCGCGTTTTCTTTACTCATCTTATTTTTGTATTTGCAATCAATACGGCCTGTGCGTAGAAGCACTTTATTTCTTTGTTCAAATCTATTAACAGTTAAACGATTAAAACTGATCTAGAAAAACTGAGCGACCACATTGCTACATTAAACTCTTTAAAATGTTAAGTTGGTCGCAGTGCCATGCACTTAATGCCTCATCTGCGCACATTAAAACTGAATTAGCAGCGCTCTTACTAAGTACACGACTTCAGTGGTGCCTATAGGTTAAAGAACTTAAAACAGGGGTACACAAGTTAAAGTATCAGTTTAGATGTTAATATGGCAACACTTTACAATAAAGTTCATTAGTTAACATTAGTTCATCACATTAGTTAACGAACAAAGAATGAACAATACTTCTACAGCATTTATTAATCTTAGTTCATGTTAATTTCAGCATTTACTAATGCATTATTAAAATCACAAGTTGTGTTTGTAAACATTAATGCACTGTGAACTAACATGAACGGCTGTATTTTTATTAACTAACATTAACAAAGATTAATAAATTGTGTAATAAATGTATCGTTCATTGTTTGTTCATGTTAGTTAATACATTAGTTAATGTTAACAAATGGCAACTTATTGTAAAGTGTTACCATTAATATTTATTCATCATACTGCTGAACTTGACAGTATATTCTCTCGTTATTTCATAGGAGCTCCAAAGAAGACAGAGAAAGCCAGAGTCTTGTGCTCTGGGTTTATCAGTATCTTTATGTTCGTTGGGTGAAAAAGAAAAACTCAAACAAAGTAAAAAATAATTTGATATCCCAAGATTTGAGTAAGAACAGATCTCAAAGTTTATTATAAGAAGTTACCGCATTGGAAAAGAGCAGCCATAAATTCTGCTTAACATCTCCTTGTGTTCAATCAAAGAAAGTAAGTCAAACAGTATTTTGAACAACATAAGGGTGAATAAATGATGACAATTGGCAGGTTTTGGTGAATTTTCCCTGTAAGGTGAAACATCATACCATATTGCTAGGCTAAACAGCTAAGATTCAACTATGGGCAGTTGGCTAACGGTTCTTGGAGAGGATTTAGAAAGCAAACCATTATCAATGACATTTATCCCAGGCCAATGAAGTCCAAGAGCTGTAGACAGCTGGCAGCGTAGAGAAGAGTAATGAAACAAAATCTGCACTGAATAGGATAAAAGCACCTCAGCCAATTAAAAGGATTACACATGCTAGCATCCAAATCTTTGGCTCACAGGGACCAATGCTGGAGCCGGTGATAACTGTCCCATTTGAGCTCATGAAGCCATCGCAAATGGAGCTCCTCTTTCGAAGTGCTCTCGGTATGGAAGAGTTCTCGTATGGTTTAACGAACAGAGACAGAGCTAATCTGAATGCGAAGCCAATCTGATGTTTCACCAAGGTGCTTTACAATTCAAATGTTGGAATGGACAGGGTGCACGCTGATAGAATAGATTGTACGTGTTGAAACATGGAAAATGTGCCAACTCACCTCCGATCTTGGAATTGTAGGCCACTCCAACACCACACATGCCATTGTTGGCAACAGCAGCAACCTCTCCAGCACAACGTGTCCCATGTCTTCAAAAATGAAAAAAAGAAAGAGGGAGAATAAATGATTTTTCTGGACACTTTCGAAACATCTGTACTATACCATAATTAATATACATGTTCTTCTTTGGGAAGAAAAAGAGATATAATGTAATGTAATGTAATGTGCTGGGCAATGATTAATCTGGGCAATGATTAATCAAATAATTAAACGATTAATCTTCCAAAAATGTGTGTGTACTGTGTATATTTATGATGTATATATAAAGACACACACATGCATGTATATATTAAATATATTCATATATAATATAAATATTTTCTAAAAATATACTGTGTCATATATATATATATATATACATACATACATACACACATACATACATATACACACATACATACATATACACACATACATACACAGTACACACATACATTATGTACACAAAAACTTTTATTTTGGATGTAATTAATCATGATTAATCATTGCCCAGCACTAATATAATAAATATAATATAATATAATATAATATAATAATGAATTAATAATAACTTGTTATAATTAATTCATCATATTATATTAAAATATGAAATATGAACAAAATATGAAAACTAGCAATTTAATTAAAAAGAACATACAAATATAATATAAAAATAAAATAAATTAGAAATTTAAGAAAAAATATGCAAATCAAAAAGTATATACAAAAATAATAATAAAATATAATGTATTATATTTATACAAAAATATAAAAAAATACAATGAAAACAATTATGTAAAGCAATTTAACAAAAAACAAAACAGAAATATGAAAAATGTTTTAAAGCTATTTAATTAAAATAGAAAACAAAATGTATTATAACATGCATATATTAATATAATGTGTACACAATACAAAGTTTAATTATATGTAATGCAATGCATCTTATATGAGCAGAAAAGGTAGCAAGCAGAAATGGAGGAATGCAATTCATTGCCTCTGAACATGAATTGGACATTCTCAGTACTGCCAAAGACAGCTGGCAACAGGATGAAACTCTAGTGCTGATGACGAGGGGTGGGCATAAAGACCGCCCCGATCCTCATTCACAGCAGGTGACTGAAGCCTCTCATCCTGCAGGGCTCATTCAGAGCTCTTTTGCATGTGTGAAGAGCTCCTACTCAGTCCTGCTGTAAAACAGGCAGCTATCTGTTAAATACGAAAGCAGGTGACACACTGATAACCGTGGCCTTTGGGAATAAGATTACAGCCTGTGACAACGTGCAAATGCAACTTGCTGTATGCATTTAATCAAAATTAATGAGGACCAAAGGCAAGGAACCAGAGCTAAAGAACCAAAGAGCAAAGATGTGTCACTTAGATCACCAAGTGCATTTTCATTTTATTTTTGGCCTTTCTACCACTTTGCCACACAGCAGAAATATGTATCTTAATCTTGTTTGCACCGTAGCTCCAATTAAATATTCTTTTTTTTTTGTCAGTATTAACAAATATATGCACACTTATTGCACCACATACAAACATCTGAGACGGCACTGGATTCAAGCGTAAATCCACAGCATCTGTGTCACAATAATCTTCTGGGTCAGCAGACATACAAAAGCCAAGAGAGCAATGGAGGCTAAACACGGAGTTAAACAGCACAGAGGAAAGATCAGTGAAATCCCAGGAGAACCCCTGCAGTCATCCATCCATTCATAGGAAGCATGAGATCAGTGAGGATAATGTCTCAGACTTACTCAGTCCTACAATAAGGAGGATCATGGGACTAGATTACATCCAAAAAAGGAGGGGGTTTTATGAGAACCAAGCTTGCCGATTGTTAAAACAACAGGAGGGAATTTGGGAGAATGCATGCAAGATTACGAAACAAAAAGTGTGAGAATAAATGTAAAAATAAAAAAAAATAAAAAAAGAGAGATACACAACATGGAAAAAGGCTATCATAACGAATAATTTTATTGCGAATCCTTTGTGGGACAAAATGTGTGACCCATCTTGATTGGGGTATATTCAAGATTCAAGATTTTTATTTGTCACATACACGATTATATAGAGATATAACCAGCAGTGAAATGTGAGTCAGGTCCGCTCCATGGACAGTGCAAATATTATCGAATACAAACACAGAGGAAATATACATAAATAGGTATAGATAAAATTAAATAAAGTAAAGAATAAAATATAAAGAACAAAATATAAAATAAAATAAAATAAAATAAAATGTGCATGACAGTATACTGTAGACTTAAATATTAAGATAAGCAGGAATGTACAAGAGAGGAATGTGCAAACAGGTTGTACATGGTTGTCATGTAGCAGCAATACAGAAAGTGCTGTGTGCAAATGACACTGTCAGTATGAGGTAGAGAATAATGAATATCTTACTGATTGTTAAGTGATTATTAAGTGGAGTCAGGTTGATGTTAAGAGGCTGAGTTTGAGTTTAGGAGCCTGATGGCCTGGGGGAAGAAACTCCTCCAGGAGTTTCTCAGTTTTTGCCATCAGGCAACGGAAGCGCTTACCAAGTTAAATACAAAAAAAAAAAAAATAATAAAATAAAAAAATAAATAAAAAAAGCATACAGTGGGGCAAAAAAGTATTTAGTCAGCCACCAATTGTGCAAGTTCTCCCACTTAAAAAGATGAGAGAGGCCTGTAATTTTCATCATAAGTATACCTCAACTATGAGAGACAAAATGAGGAAAAAAAAAATCCAGAAAATCACATTGTAGGATTTTTAAAGAATTTATTGGTAAATTCCTCGGTAAAATAAGTATTAGGTCACCTACAAACAAGCAAGATTTCTGGCTCTCACAGACCTGTAACTTCTTCTTTAAGAGGCTCCTCTGTCCTCCACTCGTTACCTGTATTAATGGCATCTGTTTGAACTTGTTATCAGTATAAAATACACCTGTCCACAACCTCAAACAGTCCAACTCCAAACTCCACTATGGCCAAGACCAAAGAGCTGTCAAAGGACACCAGAAACAAAATTGTAGACCTGCACCAGGCTGGGAAGACTGAATCTGCAATAGGTAAGCAGCTTGGTGTGAAGAAATCAACTGTGGGATCAATTATTAGAAAATGGAAGACATACAAGACCACTGATAATCTCCCTCGATCTGGGGCTCCACACAAGATCCCGTGGGGTCAAAATGATCACAAGAACTGTGAGCAAAAATACCAGAACCACACGGGGGGCCCTAGTGAATGACCTGCAGAGAGCTGGGACCAAAGTAACAAAGGCTACCATCAGTAACACACTGCGCCGCCAGGGACTCAAATCCTGCAGTGCCAGACGTGTCCCCCTGCTTAAGCCAGTACATGTCCGGGCCCGACTGAAGTTTGCTAGAGAGCATTTGGATGATCCAGAAGAGGATTGGGAGAATGATGAAACCAAAATAGAACTTTTTGGTAAAAACTCAACTTGTCGTGTTTGGAGAAGAAAGAATGCTGAGTTGCATCCAAAGAACACCATACCTACTGTGAAGCATGGGGATGGAAACATCATGCTTTGGGGCTGTTTTTCTGCAAAGGGACCAGGACGACTGATCCGTGTAAACAAAAGAATGAATGGGGCCATGTATCGTGAGATTTTGAGTGAAAACCTCCTTCCATCAGCAAGGGCATTGAAGATGAAACGTGGCTGGGTCTTTCAGCATGACAATGATCCCAAACACACCGTCCGGGCAACGAAGGAGTGGCTTCGTAAGAAGCATTTCAAGGTCCTGGAGTGGCCTAGCCAGTCTCCAGATCTCAACCCCATCGAAAATCTTTGGAGGGAGTTGAAAGTCCGTGTTGCCCAGCAACAGCCCCAAAACATTACTGCTCTAGAGGCCAAAATACCAGCAACAGTGTGTGAAAACCTTGTGAAGACTTACAGAAAACGTTTGACCTCTGTCATTGCCAACAAAGGGAATATAACAAAGTATTGAGATGAAATTTTGTTATTGACCAAATACTTTTCCACCATAATTTGCAAATAAATTCTTTAAAAATCCTACAATGTGATTTTCTGGATTTTTTTTTTCCCATTTTGTCTCTCATAGTTGAGGTATACCTATGATGAAAATTACAGGCCTCTCTCATCTTTTTAAGTGGGAGAACTTGCACAATTGGTGGCTGACTAAATACTTTTTTGCCCCACTGTATATCAAGTTAAATACAAAAAAAAAAAAAAAAAGCTTTTATTTCATATTTTATTTTTATTTTTTTGTTTGCAAAAATAATAACAGGATAAAAATACAGGACAATACTGAAGAAATATTGTTCCCACTCCACCCCAACCCCCCAATATTGTATGTCAAGTATGTATAGTATTATAATAGTTAAAGTATTATATTTTATTGAACTTATGCTTTTTTTTTAAAAAAAAAGTTTTAAATTACATAATTTATTTTAATTTGTATTTAACTATATATTTTATAATATTGTAAAAAAAAAAAAAAACGAGAGATACACAGACTCAGGATGTCAATTTATATTGAACTTCAAATAAATATTTACTTAAAATAATTTCACATTTGTATTCAACTCTATATTTTTATACATATAAGAATCATATTATATTGTATTATATATTTTTTTATTCTTTTTCAAAAAATGCTCTACATTGCATCATTGCTTTTTATTTTAATTTATATTTAATGTTGATCTGCCAGTCTCAAAATGAAGAAGATAAATGTGGTGAATGTGCACCATTGTTCATCTGTTCAAGACGACACATAGGTGAGTGGCATGTCTTAAATGAAAAAGTAGTCCAGATGCTCCTCACACATTTCTACAGTACACATGATCTGGATGACAGAGAATGTGTGCAGACATATTGTGAGCATCTGCATTTATTCTTCAGTCCACTGACTGAACAGAAATGTACTGACAATTACCTGACTTGCCTGTTCTAACCCATTTCAAACTAAAAAAATGAGTCAAACTCATCTTGATGTGAACAATATTGCCCATTGCCCCTGAACAAGATATAGATTTCTGCATCTTAAATTATCACTGTGAATCTTCTCAGTTCTCAACCCACCACTGTTCTTGAGTAACTGTGAATTATTCTCAGGCTTCAATCTCGGAAAATGCCGTTCTTATGTACGTGATAACCGTACGTGACCGAATCCACATTCATGGGTTGTTATCATGGCTGGATAGTTTAATAGGGTTTGGTGTGACACCTTGCGTTACCGTCCCCCATGCTGACTCACTTTGAAGCTGAACACATGCAGGTTTGTGATACTGAGAGCGAGATATGCCACTAGTGGGCTGTCTGATAGATGTAAAGCAAGCCTGGACACATATAAGAGGTTTATTTCCATTTCATATTTACCAGCAGCACATGTGCTGCTTTGCAGGAACTGCTGTATAGATTGAAACCAAATGTTAGAAGCAGGCCCAGATGGAATGTGCAGACTTTTGCATTTCCTCCACTGATTTTTGGAGGACAAAATTCTGCTAAATGGTTTTAAACTGAGTTGAGAGTAATACACTTTTACTGGGTGCTGAAGAAGCATAATGAAATTAGGCAAAATATCTCAAGCATGCAAGAGACAGGGTTCAACAGTTTGGGGTTGTAAGAATTTTTAATGTTTTTAAAAAGTCTCTTAAGCTCACTGCATTTATTTGATCAAAAAAAAAAAAAATTGGTAAAAACTCTAATATTGTGAAATATTATTACAATTTTAAATACCTGTAAATTAATTTATTCCTGTAATGCAAAGCTGAATTTTCAGCATCATTACTCCAGTCTTCAGTGTCACATGATCCTTCAGAAATCATTCTAATATGCTGATTTGATGCTCAAGAAACATTTATTATTATTAATTTTGAAAACAGCTGTGCCGCTTAATATCTCTGATGAACAAAAAGAACAGCATTTATTCTGAAATGAAAATCATTTGTAACATTACAAATGTCTTTACTGTCACTTTTGATCAATTTAAAGGGGTCATTGATGCAAAATTCACTTTTCAAGTTGTTTGAACAAATGTGTGTTGGAAGTGTGTGCACATCCATCCTATAATGATAAAAATATGTAAATCTAAATTAAATCCCTATTTTAAAATCCCCTTTCTCAAAATAAGGCTGTTCTGATGTACCTGTCAGAATGACGTAGTTCTATACAGGCCGCTCCCACGATAGTTGATTGACAAGGCCGTCTTACCTTAGACCCACCCTGAGTGAGCTGAGAGAACTGAGTGAGCTGTAAACAGTCCGAACGCCATGTGTCGACTCCGGTGCAGGGGAAGACAAGATGTCTCAGATTAAGTGATTGAAGTGCTTTGTTGTTGGATGAAATAATGAATAAAGCAGTCATCATTTACTCCTGACATCTGAGCCGCTAAAAACGCAGAGGATTAATGTTACTTTCGCTTTGAAGTGAATGCACCGATCCCCGATCTGCCTAAATGCATATATGTTCACGCGAATCATTCGTGATCGAGCTTCATCTACAGAAGCAGTGAGTATAATGGTTTTTTAATGAATCTTTGCAAATCGCCTTTCCTAATAGCGTGCTAGTTAGCCAGTTTCGTGGCTAAAGTAAACAGTACTGCTCGTCACCCCACGGAAGAGAGGGGCGGGGTCAGCAGAGCTTATTAGCATTTAAAGCAACATGGACTAAAAAACGGCTTGATGAAAACAGAGCTGATTTTGACAGGGTAAAGGAGGTGTTTTTTACACTACCATTGAGAAATTTTAACCAAAGTATGTAAGACTTTTCATTAAGACCCTAAAGAATCATATCAGCTTGGAAAATGGGCATCCGATGACCCCTTTAAAGGGTTAGTTCACCCCAAAATGAAAATTATGTCATTAATTACTCATCCTCATGTCGTTCCAAACCCGTAAGACCTTTGTTCATCTTCGGAACACAAATTAAGATATTTTTGATTAAATCGGAGAGTTATCTGACCCTCCATAGACAGCAAAGCAACTGAAATGTTCCCAGGTCCAGAATAGTAGTAAATACATCGGTAAAACAGGTCCATGTGACATCAGTGGTTCAACTTCAGGTTTGAGACGCTACAAGAATACTTTTCTTTGCGCAAAGAAAACAAAAATAACAATTTACTCTTCCGCCATTTTAGAGAGTATCACAATATACACGCATACTTTCCCCTAATCGTAAACAACTCTTATTACGCAGATTATACATTCATTCACGCTTTCCTCCCAAACGTAAATAACGCTGATTACGTCAAATACGTTCTTGGGTACTCTCCAAAATGGCGGAAGACGTACCTCGGGGGAGAATAATTGAGTAAATTATGTTATTTTTGTTTTCTTTACGCAAAAAAACTATTCTCGTAGCGTCACAAAACTGAAGCTGAGCCACTGATGTCACATGGACCTGTTTTACCGATGTATTTACTACTTTTCTGGACATGGGAACATTTCAGTTGCGTTGCTGTCTATGGAGGGTCAGATAGCTCACCGATTTAATCAAAAATATCTTAATTTGTGTTCCGAAGATGAACGAAGGTCTTACTGGTTTGGAACGACATGAGGGTGAGTAATTAATGACATAATTTTCATTTTGGGGTGAACTAACCCTTTAATGCATCTTTGCTGAATAAAAGTTTTTCTTTCAAAAAAAAAAAAAAAAAAAAAAAAAAAAAAAAAAAAACACGCAAAATAAATGACAAGAAATGGTTTTAAGACTTCGGTTTAAAAGAATAATTTTTGAGTGTGTTTAAATCCCAAACCACAAATATGAGCAAAAGTAATAGTGATGTTTGTTTTAGCAATCATTACTAGAAACATCAAGGAATGATGTTGCCCTCTGAATACTAAAGGTACTATATAAAAATAGCCAACAAGTCAATCAGCACTAACAGCAGATGAAAAATAAAGAGTATTTCTGCTTCACTTAACAGAAGAAAAGCCATCTATGTAAGACGCACACGACCATCTGCTTTCTTCAACACCCCAGGCGTTTTACTGAGACGCATTGTTTGGACCTTTATATAACCCTGACAGGACTCAAACCTGCAAACGCCTTGCCCTTGACATACAGCTCAGTTCTTATAAGAACAGGATTATTCTGGGCTGGAACACTGTTTGGCATCTCCTCCACAGGAAGTCATCCTAAAAGTTTGTAGATGCAGCCAAGCAAACTATTCTTTACATATGGAAGAGACAACAAGTTGAGACAACTAGAACTATGTTTTAAATAACTTTTGCAGGGAGGGCTTTGTTTGTAGTTTAACAAAAAATTAAAAATCTGTCATTTACTCACCCTCATATTCCCAACCTGTATGACTTGATATTTTGGTGACATTTGATTTTGAAAATGACATTTCAAAAAGTTACTTCATCCATTTAATGAATGACATTCTTCAAAATATCTTCTTTGGTGTTTGGTTACTCAAGATAAAGGTGAGTAAATTATGATTTTGGGGCAAATTGCTCCTTTAAAGGAACAGTTCACCCAAAAATACAAATTGGCTGACAATTTACTCACCCTCAGGCCATCCAAGATCTAAACGAGTTTGTTTCTTCATTAAAACAGATTTGGAGAATTTTAGCATTGCAACACTTGTTCACAAATGGATTCTCTGCAGTGAATGGGTGCCGTCAGAATGACAGTCCAAATAGCTGCTAACAATACTCCACAGGTAATCCACAACACGACTCCAGTCCATCAACTGAAGACTTCTGAAGCATATAGCTGTGTGTTTGTAATGAACAACTTCATCAAGACGTTTTTAACTTCAAATATCGTCCTCCACCTACACTGTAAAAAATGATATGAAAAAGTCATGACAACTTATGTTTTAAGTTATTTAAGTTATACTAGATTCAACTTGATTTTGTAAGTCCGTTTAATGTTAATGAATTTCAAGGAGCCCAATTTAGTTCAATGAACTTAACATTTTAAGTTCTAACTTATTGGCATTAACCAGCCAGATCTCTGAACGTGGATTCATGCGCGGGAGTCAAATTTGTATACGAATTAGGGCTGAAACGATTAGCCGACATTATCGACAACGTCGACAATAAAAAATTGTCGACAAATATTTCTGCTGTCGAGTAGTCGTTTGATCTCACATGACCTAATGTAAGAGCCTGCAATAATGCGGTTGGACCAGTGTGGTGCTGTAGCGCAAGACTAATTCTGATGCAGTTCAAGAGAAAAAGAGAGACAGGGCTAGAGCAGTTAAGGCAGAGATTATCTTACTATATGTTGTGAATAAAATAGTTTAACCAAAAAAATACGTCTTATCACTTACCTTTATTTTGTTTCTTATCCATACGACTTACAAAATTAGATGTTAGGCAGAATGTGTCATTCAGTTATTTTTTCATATAGCTAATTACATGGTGATTAAGAGAGTTCCTGTCATCTCATTTTGTGTGCCGCCCTTTTACCCTTTTTGTGTGCACGCTCACAAGAGCATCATTACGCATGTTTGTTGTGTTCACGCTAGAGTTGACATTGTAGCATGAACCAGCTTTGAATAATATTTTATTGTAAATTGTAAAAATTTTTGTTTGTTTGTTTTTGCACAAAGCAAGCACTCGTGTTGATTCATAAGATTGAGGTTAAACAGGAGTCACATGGATTACTTAAATGATGTCTTTCCTACCGTTCTGGAACTTGAATGTGTCAGTTGTGTTGCTGTCAATGGAGGGTCGGAAAGCTCTCGGATTTCATCAAAAATATCCTCATTTGTGTTCTGAATATGAGCGAAGGTCTTATGGGTTTGAAATTATATGAGGGTGAGTAATTGATGACAGAATTTTCATTTTTGGTTGAACAAATTCTTTATAACATTGTACGTGTATTTACACACAGTTTTTGTTTTGTCTGTTGCCACCTCATCACGTTCATTTATAGTAATCAGAAAGCCAAACCTCAATCACACCTCATCAACAATCTACCCTGCCACTGCCGCCATCATGTTTGCTACTATTTATTAACTTGGCGAAATGTTTGCTGCCATAGTGCTTGTAAAGTGTGGTCATACAGTTTCAGCAGCCCTTGTTGTTTAAAACCGGTATCTTGATTTGTTTAACATCTCAATCAACTTGAATCACATATTTACATCAATTTTCAACCGACTTTGAGTACATTGTTACATCCCTGTTACTCATAAAAGCAACATGGGGAACTTTAAACCAGAGATGTCTAAACTCGGTCTTGGATGGCCACTCTCCTGCAGAATTTAGCTACAACTTGCCTCAACTCACCTGCCTGGAAGTTTCTGGTATGCCTAGAAAGACCTTAGTTAACTGATTCAGATGTGTTTAATTAAGGATGGAGCTAAACAATGCAGGACATTGACCCTCAGAGCAGGATTCGACACCCCTGATTTTAAATCATCACTTTTTTTTTGTTATTCAAAATATTGAATGTGTTTCTTAAAGTATTTGTGTATATTGAAGTTTGTCAGTGTGTAGTGTATATAGAATAACCAACTGATTTTACTCTGTTATTTTCTGATTTTAAAGGCTCATGGTGAGACACTTCATACAAGAAGGGCATGCAAGCTGGCTTCCTAATACGAAGACTACGATGGTGCACTGCAGGACACCTTTCTCCTTTTAAAATGTTCAAGAAAAAATGGACTGTTATGGACATTTATGTGGGGGTTTTTTTCAAGCTTGTCACAGTGGTTGTTTCCTATGAGGTATGAGTATATTTTCAGCTTTGTATGACAGTTCTTTTGTTAAACAGTTTTTTGCTACTTTTGTGCCCTTGTCGTATACATATACTGGCATTCATTCATTAGCATGCACAGGCAGGTTGTGTACTGTTCTTAATATTAAAAACTGGTTTATAAACACAGCAAGAAAAAAAAATACAACTTAAATGTTTCAAACAAATGTAGTGTATGTTTTTATCTGTATCTAAAATAAAGTTTACATTATCATAACTAGAAAATTAATGTTAAAACTTTTTTCAACTTGAAACAGCAAATACTGTGAAGTCAAATGAACTTCAATAAAGCAATTCTGCATAAATGGTGAGTTGAAATGACTTGTACATTTAAGTTGATTTAACTTAAAATTTTAAGGCAGCCACAAAACGTAAGTTAAGTTGAAACGGATGAAAATTTTTTACAATGTAGGGATGGGCGATATCTTATAGTTTGCGATTTACCGGTAAAAATTCTACCCACGATAAGAATTAGTCTTCTCGCAATAATAATGATAAAGTCTAGTTGTTGACATATTTCTGTGTGCGACAGTGCGGAGCGACATCACGAAAGGCAGATGTGAAACTGAGTATATCGCTAAATGAGGAGCTTGAGCTCCTTTTACAATCTGTAACTGCTTTGGTTAGGGCTGTACAGTGCACAAAAAAAAAAAAAATCGGTCTGAATAAATGTAGTACAGTAGCACATGTGCGATACAGTTCTGCATTAGCCTGTTTACAAACCTGTTGTCCAACAAAGATATAATTTATTGACATGCTTTTTCTCCAAATTAACTTAATAACATCGAGTGTTTGAAATACTTCTTTTTGTGACCAGACGTGGTTTCATATTACAGAATGATAGTATACAATGATAAAGGCTATGTCGATTAGCATTGCATTATAAATATACTTTCCTTATAAAAATATCCAAGATTGAAGAACACAGATAAACCATATATTTTGTGCAATCGTATGTTTACTGTCTTCAAGTTTCATCAGTTAAAATTTCTCTATCTCCATTGTGCATTTTATTCAGCGATAACTGGATACCTTTGTCCATATTAGGGATTTCACAGAGCATTGTACTTCTGCTATGCATTTGTGGAGTTTCTGCGCAAGGGCGTCCTCCAGCTTCCAGTATGAATTAAACAGTCATTGCATTACGTGTGTACTCAGTAATGCTCACAACACCCTATTTGGGGTAAAAATAGGAAAGATAATACTTTTCTCTAAAGAAACAGGATTACCTGAATTATCGTCATTGATATCATTATCACAATAAATACCAGAAATATCGTGATATATTTTTAAGGCCATATCGCCCATCCCTACCTCCACTCATAATATTGCTTTCTCCAGAGAAAAAGTAGTTTCATCTGAATCAGAAGAGAAATATGCACAGATCAAGCACCATCTACAATCATTAGAATGCCTTGATTGATTTGTTTATTTCAAACATGCAGCTTTTTGCTTCACAAGATGTTAATGGATGGACTGGAGTGATGTGGATTACTTGTGGATTATTGTGATGTTTTTATCAGCTGTTTGGACTCTGATTCTGACGGCACCCATTCACTGCAGAGGATCCATTGATGAGCAATTTATTTAATACTAAATTTCTCCAAATCTGTTACAATAAAGAAAAATTCATCTACATCTCAGATGGTCTGGGGGTACACTTTCAACAAATTTTCACTTTTGGGTGAACTATTCCTTTTAGTGTGTAACTGGTCTCTGACCTACTAAATTAAATTTGTAAAATTTCATTAAAAAAAAAAAAAAGATTTTGATTCAGACAACTGACAAGGATTCCTTACTGAAAATTAACTAAACGAAAGCTTCTACATGAGGCGTATTCTTAGCTTCAACCCTCAGCGTAGATCAGCATTTTAAACAGCATGATATGAAATGCTAATAGGAGATTAACAGTTAATGTAAAAAATATAGCAGGATATCACATGTAAAGACATTAAGATGTTTATAAATGTTTCCTGCTGAAAGATCAGCACTTGTTCTGCTTGAATTAGCAGACCTACGTTACACATGCTGAGAGTTTTAATACATTCAATCCAGATGTATTCATGACCATCTTAAAATTGGATTAGGCAGTATTCCAGCTGGCTTTTTGGAGCCCCAGGAAAATAAATCCAGGGGAGCGCTTCAGTGTTTTAAGCTTGGGAGAGAAACCAGGAGCAAGTCTAGAGACCGTCAAGCGGAATCTTCAACGGAAGGCTCACTTGCCTCTTCGAGTTATGATTTTATGGAAGAGCAGAGATGTTCTGCTTGACTTAACACTACATATTTCTGTCTTCTCTCTCATATTGTGCCTGATGAATTAATAATGACGGGACAAGAAAATATAGGGCCCATCTTGAGCTGCTGCTAAGCAAAACTCACTTGACTGGCTAGTACAAACACATTAACTGTGGGAACTGTGTACGGTGGAATACTTCATCCTGCCTTTGTCTGAACAAAAGGCATTTCCAGATGTGCAATTTTAACACGCCAAACAACAGGGCGTGTTATGGTAACCTCTGATGTTTTATCAGCACACGTATAGAGCCAATCTCGGTCAGATTACACCCTGAGAGAACGGCTCTCTAAAGCCGTGCCAAACTCCCATAAAGCAATGCATTGCTGAAGACAGCGATCTATGAAAGATATGATTTCTAATACGTGTTCATCTTTGCTATAACTCACTGCCAAACATTTTTAAGAGTAGCGGAACACTTGATGGTCACAATCTGTAACTGAATAAAAGCCAGCTGAAAATATATATATATTTAGTTAAAAAAACATATGGCAAGAGTCAGCACAGAACCGCACATGAGAGTGATTAATGTATTAAGGTGCTTGGCATAGTCAACTGATATGATTATTTCAATAAACAATGCTGATGCAGATATCTCGAGAGAAAGATTGGCAAAATAAATACAACTGATTGAAAAAAAAAGATCAAAATTAACACTTTTAAATCACGCTACAATCTGTCTGGATGTGTTTACAGACTAGCTATTTTTAAAAAATGCAGACAGAACACCATGTAATTAATCTGATTATTTTAAATGAATTAAAAGCCAGCTGACTAATTATTATATGAAAGACATCATTTTTTAAATGTTGTCATATGCAAAAATGTACACAAATATCTTAAAAATAGCATAAAAAAGGATAATTTACAGGCAAAAACAACATAACCAACATATGTTATTCACAGTTCTGTTTTTCAGAGCAAAAGTATGAAATTACAAAAAACAATAACTGTTTTAGGAAAAAGTACTGTTCAGAGATGAAAGTATGAACAAAGGCATTTATGTGGCTTCAACACTTCTCGCCACAGTTCGAGTTTCTTCTGAAACACCACACTGACTCAACCTGCCCCACTTCTGTGGAAACGCACTAAGGAATTCAAAATGCGTAATGTATTATTTAGTCACTTTACAACACGACCAAGGATTGTTGGAGTACTGATAAATGGACGTTTTACAGAAAATCCAGATCTGACACTGAGAAAGGCATGCTAAAATCCACACAATACAAACACTAGGGCTGGGGGACACAGTACATGTCAATATTATTTGAAATTATGTCTTCTTAAGGCTTTTATCTGTTTCAGAGCTAAACTCTAAATTCTGATATATATATATATATATATCAGAATTTAGAGTTTAGCTCTGAAACAGATAAAAGCCTTAAGAAGACATAATTTCACCCAAACCCCACTATAGCCAAGAACTCAAATGTTTAAACAAAACATAAAACAGATTAAAATATAGTTAATAAACACAGTTACATTTTGCAGTTTTTCACTAAATTAACATAAGGGAAAAACTGTTTATACACCAATAAAACAATACATAGCAGCCTAAAAATATATTTATCTACATACTTCTTGTTCTGAGTACCAAGATTATGAACTGATTAATAGCAAATTTTGAACTAAATGGTCGAATTAAAAAAAAAAAAATAAAATAAAAAAAAAAAAGTAAATCAATTAAATAATTTTTTGTTTTTTTTCTGTAAATATAAAATCATATAAAAGTGATTTGCAATAATTTTTGGCTGATTAAAAACAATTGCCACAAAATAACTGCAAATCATTAAATAGAAGCATATGTATGTACTGCATAATTTGCAATTATTTTGTAGCTGATTATAAAAAAAAAAAAAATTGACGATATATACACTATGCATTTGCAATGATTTTATATTGTACATATGCATCTACATTAACACATACAGGTTGGTGACATTCAGTGCTTGAGAACTGAAAGTGTTCATAAACGTTCCCTGCTACTGTTGCAAACCTGAAACCAGCTTTGTGGTTCTGTGGTAAAAGATGCAAGAACTAGATCAGTGCAACGGTAAAACACCCATATGGAGTGCAGCATACTAGAAAAGAGAGGAGTAAGGCAACAAAATGAGATGGGTTTCTGGGGGGAAAAAAAAGTAGTGGATTCAAGGAGGGGAATTTCACAGCAGGGGTCAAAAGAAAACATGGCAGCTAAATAACGTGTAGGACAAGCAAAATTGCTACATCTATTGAACTACGGCTACTAATGTATCTCCTGCTGTCTTTGCATTATCAGACTGAGACATTTTAACTGATCTTTAAATGCTTTATAGTGACTAGGAAAGTGTTTCTGAGTTGCAAAATCATTTACGAAATGTTTTAAAAGTCAAACTTGATCACATTTCAACTAGCGCCAAAGATGTCATTTCATTAGCGTCCATTATAGGAGTCACGCCAACATGGCATGCGCTGTGGGGTGCTTCCATTAGGGGAACATGGGACAGCCCCTCTAAAAACTACAAAGCCGTACCATTCAGCCCAAGACCTTTGATTTCAACCCACTCGTAACTATACGCTTTTCTGCCTGTCATCACCAATCATGGTTAGCCTCAAGATAAAAACGGCTCTTTGGCTGGTATCCAAAAAAAAAAAAAAAACAAAAAAAAAAAAGGACGAATGAGGAAAATCCCAAAGTGAAATAAGGACAGACCAGAGTTCAACTCTTCATTAAATGACAACAGAGTTTAGCCGTGATTGTTAGCCATAACAATGTCTTGCTTTGTAAAATTTGATGGGTTTGATTCAGTTTGGAAGGGTGGTGATGAACAAACCTGAGCATATAAAGGTATAGTTCACCCAATGAAATAACCGTTCTGTCATCATTTACTAAACTTCATGTCACTCGAAACTTTTATGCTGTTATTTGTTCCATGGAACCCAAAAAAAAAAAATCTTTTCCATACCACGACCTCAAGTTGGCTGGATCAAAAAACACATGAAAAGCTGCCACATGGAAAAATCACTTCATATATATACTCTAATTCTTTTCTCCAAAGCCATAGATCCTTAATGACCTGAAATATAGTGCTAAAGCCATATGGACTAATTTTATATAAATTATTTTTTATACATTTCATATTAAATTTACTTTAGATGTTTTTTTTTTTTTTTTTTTTTTTTGGAGCCTGACAGTCCAAGGTCAGTATTAACTGTGTGAAGATTCCTTTCAAATTATGGTGTTCCACAAAAAGAAAACATCATACAAGTTCAGAATGACATGATGTTCATTTCTGGGTGAACTATTTCTTTAAAGTAACCCATTCTCAACACCATCATTGTTTCTTCACAATTCAACCTAAAACTCTGTTGATTTATGAACTAGGCCATAAAAATGGCCGGTGTTGTGGATGGCCATTACCACGACAACATAACACAATCCATGGAGAGAACTAAATTCACAACACATCAATTACAGAGAAAATAATTTCCCAGCAGCAAAACACACAACACAGAAAACAGCCAGAGAAAGCTGCTGCCTACCGCTACAACCTGCACACTAGTCTCAAGAGTATTACATATAAATTAATTTAATTTACTGTAAAAATATGCTTTCAGCTAGAAGATATGACCCTACGTACTGTAGGATATATGTGAAAAGAAAACAGCGGCAGTCGAGTAAGATCATCAGCTATGGTATATTTCAATCGCAGTCAGTGTGAACGGTCAATGCATTAATATATCAAGTAACTTCTTTTGTTGCTTGTTTTGCATCTTTGTTGAGTAAATTCACATTAACCGCAGCATTTTTTGCAGGAAATTATGTATTAAATTATTTACATATTAAACCGCATCTGGCCAAGTGTGACCATGTGTAACACTATTAAATTTGTAAATGGTGCAACAAATGAATGGTGAAGAATGATGAACGAAAATCATAATTGCAGATCGTGATTCTGAAAACGATAGCACTACCATTTGCTTACTGGGTAGGCAAAAAAACCTCATTAGTAAAAGCCGTTCCTGTCCAACACAAATGGGCTACGGCTACAGCACTAATCACACTATATTGCAGGCCGTGTATTTCTGCGCCCATCTCCACTCTGAAGGGGAAACCTTTGGCCCCATTAAGTAAAGCAGTAAATGTATAGTAGTATTCATACTGTAGCTGGTTTTATGCCAGGAGTTTCATGCCTAGGCACAAAATACAGTGCTGGCTAAGACGGGAAAAACAAATAACAACAGTTTGAGCTGCCAACGGCCCATAAATCGCTGGGTTTGCTTAGGGGACCTAAACTAGGTTTATGGATTACAGTAAATGATGCACTGAGTACCTGTTATCATTGAGTTGGGTGTATCGAGGTTGAGGGTCTGGGTCGCCATCATTAACATCATAGCTAGCATCTGGATCCTGCGAATATAAGAAACATTAGTTATTTTGTTTTGGGTTACAAGGCAAATATAACAGTTGGTTACTCAAACTCACATAGTTTTGAATCAGATCTGGGTGGTTTTTTTCAATTCCATCATCCAATATGGACACAACGACGCCTTGTCCAGTGAAACCCTGCTTCCAGGCTTCCTTCACGTTGAGGTCACGATGATCTTCGTTGTACTGAATAGAAAATAAGAGAAAGAACAGATCAGCATAGACGCCACTTCCCTCCTGCTAACTACTCCGCTAATTCAGAACATCAACCAGTGCTTGAGGGTCATGTTTTGAGGATCATCTTTCACTTTTGAAGCTCACATCAGCTCTCTGATTCAAGGCTGTAGTCTGCCGTTACCTCAATACCGCATGGCCTCCTGTTCTGGCCATGTAGTATGCTGAAACTCTAGAATATGCCTTCACGATTTCCTGTCTTGGTTATTGCAGTGCCCTGACACACTTCATACTGTCCTTCACATACTGTACCGTAACCACAGGTATGGAGTTTATTGTTTGCTTGCTGTCCTCTTGAGGTGTTGACAGTAGAGCTTTTACTGTACTGTTTATATTGGTTTTATGTTACACATTTTTTTTTATTTTCACACCTGAGCTAATATATGAAATATTAAGCAGTTTTTGCATTGATGTCAGATTTTATTTTATTTTACTAAAGAGAGAGAAAAAAAAATTACTGAATTATTAAAAAATGTTAACAAAGAAAACGCACTACAATTCACAAAAAATTTCACAAGTTCTCCAAAGTATCATCTCATATTAACAAAACTGCATTCATTTGATCAAAAGACAGTAAAAACTTTTAATAAAAATTTTAATATAATGTTTTAAAATTGTATTTATTCCTGTCATGGCAATTTTCAGTAGCCACTGCCATTAACTGTCACCCGTTCCCTCTGTGGGACGCCTAAGTTTACTTCACTATATTACAATTAAATCCTAATCTAATCATGACAAACTATCGTTGGAAAGGTCTAAGACTCCTAAATAATTTTTTAACAAAAAAAAAAAAAAAACGGTAAAATATCTATTTAGGAAAAGTAATAGATTAATTTATGACAAGAATGCACCTGAAAAATCTACATCATAACAGGAGTTCTGACCTTTGTCACAGAAAGTCTTAGTTGCCTTTTTCCCTATCATGCTTTAGAAATCAAAAGAAAATTCAAAATTCTCAAAAATCATCCTTTGAAACCCATTTTAAAATCAGACATTGCATTACCATGGAAATGGTACATCAGAATCATGTTACAAAATGTTTTCGTTCATGAATTATAAAAATTTAAGTTTGGATAGTGCACTTCAATGTCTATGTTCAAAAATGTGAGTGACAGTTAAGGGGTTAAATCATTCTAATATGCTGATTTGGTGCTCAAGATTTCTTATTTCTTTTTATCACAGATGGAAATTGTTTGTTGCTTAATACTTTGTGGGAAAAAATATTACTGTTTTTACTGTATTTTTGATCGAACAAATCCTTTTATTCCTCGGTGAGAATAAAAGTCTTCAACATCGATAAAAATAATATATGCTTATTGGGCAACAAATCAGCATATTAGAATGATTTCTGAAGGCTCGTGACATTTAAGAGTAATTTCTTGAAAATGCAGCTTTGCATCACAGGAATACATTATACAGTTAAATACTAGAAAATAGAAAAAAAAATTACATTGTAATAATTTATTACAATATTGCCGTTTTACTGTATTTTTGATCAAATAAACCGCCTTGGTGAGCATAAGATGACTAGTCTGTAACACAAACAAACATCCAAACGTCTTGAGAAATGACTAGTAGCTGAGCCAGAAGCACTGTCAGGGTGACCATCCACCCACCCCCTGTCAGACCACAGAGATCTGCCCTCTCCCACTCCACACGCATGTCACTCCGCTGCAGAAATGAACATGGCCACCTGAGTTTATCTGAGCAGAAAATTGAATTTATTTCGCTGCATGGCTTCTTGACTTTCCTCTTGGTCACAGCTCTCTTCCCCAGGGAGGTCACAGGGAGAAATTGAAGCCTGAAAGGTGCTGTCAGGTCTGATGACCCCAAAATGATACACTCTCCTGCTTATCCTGGGATTGCAAGTCAAACGAAGAGAACTGACAGTTTATTTCTTAAGTCTACATCAGGCAAAATGATGCAATCTCACCTCAAAGGTCCAGTAATTATGGCTGTGAGGTTGATAAATTGCCGCTGATGACCTTCGGTCAACTGTTGCAATTGCAGCAAAACTTTCTCTGCATTCCATTCTGCGGAAATGTTATTGAGTGGATTCTAACCGTTTTACTGATAAACATGATTGATAACGCTGCCGTGAAGAGGGGAAAAATGCTCTGAGAAAGGATTGGAGCTCAGACTACAATTTTATTGTTTTTTCCAAGTCATGACATTTTCCCAAAATGTGAGAAAAAGCATCTATTGTCTCCTTGGTTCATTAGCTGGAACAAAACGTCTGAGTTTGGTGAATCACCACTGAATGCAAAATGACTGAGCAATGACTAAACACAAATTAACGATTCTCATTACACTGCAAGATTCTCATAAACGAGAGATATGAAGGATGTAGGGACTCTTAATAACGACTTCAATAAATAAATATACATTTATATTTAATATTATAAATATATTTTATAAAAAAGCAAAAATAAAAGATACATATATAAATTCATTCATTCATTATTTAGCTTTCTCTTTCTCTCTCTCACTCTTTCTCTCTCTTTCCCTTTCTCACATTCTTTCTCTCTCTCTTTCTCTCATTCTTTCTCTCTTTCTTTCGTTTGAGCAATTGAGCAAAAAATTGATTATAATGTTGAAAGGATGTTTGATCAAATCAAGGCTTTTAATTGATTTTTGTTTTTACAAAGCTATGGACTCTAAATATTTTTGAAAGAATATGGCGTCATCGAGGAGCTTTGTGTTCTGTTATTGAAAATGAACTTAATTTTGCACTGTTTTTATAAATTTTTAAATGGTTTAAAAATTGTGAAAAATTTATTTTATGTGATTTTATGTGACTAATCTTTTTGTTAAATAAAGATGCTTGAAAATTCAATTTTTTCTTTTTCTTTCTTTCTTTCTCTTTCTTTCTTTCTTTCTTTCGTGGCCTTGAACAGATCTGTAAATTATCATTAAGTCTTTAAAAAGTGCACATTAATTCAATGGTCTTATTAACAGTAAAAGTATCGAGATAGGAGAATGTGAGGAACGAATGACAAATAATAGTAAATATTGTCTGTAGCCTGACGGTCGATATTAGAGTATCAGAACTGATACATAAGCGTTGTACAACCATCATCTTGAATCATAGCTTTCCTACCTTGACAGAGAGCAACTCATCAACACTTCTATGCAGCCTGAGAATCCATTAATAATCTGAATATTAGCTCGATATGAAAAAGCCTTTGTAAACACCTCAATTGGGAAAAAAAAGATCAATTGAGGCAATCCAAATGAAATTTCTATTAAATTAAAAGAGGTAGTGCAGATCTTGAATAATAATAGAATGATAAATGCCATATATACCTTTCAACCAGACTACATTTACAACAAGACAGAATTGGGACACATCTTCTAATTGTCTTTTCAAGTAACAAACAGGTAGTCATGCACATATTTAATCAGCTGACTCGGCCGCTGGTAGTGTTGGTAGTGTTGACACCACATGCTGCTCATTGCTCATGCAAATGTGTATTTTCATCAAACTGCAGAGTTGAAACTGAATACAGTACATTCAAAATCTGCAATTACAATGAAATGATTTTGCATATAAAATCGTGCATATAAACAGTCATGTTATTTCAAATGAATATGGCCACTTCAAAACAGTGACACAGAAGGACTGTCATCTCAGGAGAGGATATGTATAAAGACTGATGGAGAGTGAAGGCCAGCACGTCTGGAATGTTTCCGAAGAGCCAAATCACAACCGGCTGATTAAACTTTAAGCTCCACCGGATGACCATAATGGCAACAAATTCACTGTTACACAATGTCCCATTTAATAGGTGCAAAAGGAACAGAGTCCTATGAATCCAAACAGAACATTACAACAGCCCACCCAGACCATCCAATCTGAGCGGGAGGTATCGTGCTTGCAAATGAACAAACAGCTCACGAACACACACATGTGCACACAAACAAACAGATGAGCTATTTACTCACCAAGTACCACTGCTGTGCAAACTTCGGATCGGTTGGCTCATAGTAAATATCCCTCTTCTTTCTTCGTTTCACCACCTGCTGTTCCGCCCACATTACCTTGAGAAACAAACAAACAGTCAGGAGACATATGTGAGTCGCTTGTTTCCAAGGTTTCCTTTCCATCAGATCCAGAATAGGTTGTTTTTAATGAAAATCAATGGAACATTAACAATAATAATAATAATGGCGTCAAATCTGCACAATGCAATTAAACGAGGGTAAAAATGTGTGAAACTCCATTCAAAAAGCATTTATCTTCTGGAACGTGACATGCTTGTGTGAAACGCAATATTCAGTTTCACTAATAATATGAACACTGAACTACAAGAATATAGGGCAGGATTTAATTTAATTGCTTGATATAATTTTCCCAGGCCATGAAACCTTGATAATGTCAGCAGAAAAATGAGAAAGTTAATGCATTTTGACGAAAGAATAACAAGTAATGATGAAATTTGTACAATACATTATAGAAAATATGGTCAATTTTGATTTCATGTGCTGACGAAAGCTGCTGACGGACACACACAATCCTGTTTTCTGTCTCCTCACAATCCTCCTCCACTCAACACAGAGACAGAGAGGCCTGTTGAAAGATGGGAAGATGTTTCTCTGGGGCAGCGACTGCTGCAGCGGGGCAGAAAACGCAGACGGCGGCAGATTATGTGATTGACAGCTCAGCACTGCTGCTCATGCCAGAGCTCACTGCTCACTGTCTAGAATGACTTTTAGGGGACGAAATGGACAGACATGTGACAGGAAAGTGAAGCGAGTGGTCAGAAAAAGAATGACAGGCCAGTTGGGATGTTCACAGACCTCAAGAACAACCAGGACACATTTGACCCACCACTCAACGTCCCTCAAGGTCACACCGTCATGACGAAATTTACCAGCAAATCATCATATAATTGATTGAAATGCTCTATATCTGCTTTATTCAGGTAAATTAGCTAATAATCAACCTATTCATTTGTGTACTGACAGCTGTTCAAAGTTTAGGTCATGTTGTCAGAGGTTCTTTGTTTGACTTGATTGACAAAATCAAACATTTCCCGCAACTCTTTAGTTTAGCATTACGGTTAATATTGCTTATACTTGGGCTTTTGGGTATTTATTCACATTCCTAAGCCCAAGATTAAAACTATAGCATTTAACACACATCATTTGTGCTAGGTATGAAAATATCTTTGAAAAATAAAAAAAAAATAAAATAAAATTAAAAACAGTTAAAAATAATCAAATAAAAAGTTTTGAAGTAGATATTTTTAGACTATTTGTGGTAAGATCTTTTTGAACATGCAAGACCCACTGATGTTATCACTGGAACTCAGACTCAAGACTGAAAAACTAAAAAAAAAAACTTATAAAAAAAAAAAAAAAAAAGTACTGGATAGGAAGCTGCATTAAGATCTGAGGCTATCTGCTTTGCAAGTTATTGGGGCTAGACATGTTGTCTAAACATTATATCACTTTTCCCCCAGTTGATTAATTAGCAAGAGTAATACGGTAATTAAAAAAAAGTAACATAAGCGCTTCTAACTTTTAAAGATCGACCTCATCTGAAAATAAGCTCAATTAGAGCCAGTACTCTGTTGGCTATGCAATGCATAATGAATAACCTCATGACTGATGTTGCTTCATCTATGACAGCTCTGATGTTTTGACTTGAGCCAAATGTGTTTCAAAGAGAACATGAATGCTGCCAAAGGACTCAGAAATAGGAAATGGATTTCTGAAGCTATGAAGACTGACTGAGTGATACAGAACAGAGAGTTTTGATAAACTATCGACTATAAATGGAGTCTGGATGGAAGTGATCTGGAATATCTTAACTGGAAATGCAGATAATAAAGTCAGTTGCTTAAATCATATTCACAGAAAACATTTAGCCATTAAGACTAATGCACGCTCTTTCTTTATACAGTGGGGAAAATAATTATTTGATCCCCTGCTAATTTTGTAAGTTTGCCCACTTAAAAAAAAAAAAAAAAAAAAAAAAGAAGGGTTTATCATTTTTATGGTAGGTTTATTTTAACTGATAGAGACAGAATATCAAACAAAAAAATCCAGAAAAAAGCAGCATACAAATGTTAAAAAAAAGATTTACATTTTAGTAAGTCAAATAAGTATTTGATTCCCTACCAACCAACAGGAATTTTGGCTCCCACAGATTGGTTATGTGCACATCTGAAACACAGATTAGTCCTGTCACTTTAAGAAGATACTCCTAATTTCAGCTTGCTGTGTGTATAAAAGACTCCTGTCCATAGAATCTATATCTTCCATTCCAACCTCTCCACTACCATGGGCAAGACCAAAGAGCTGTCAAAGGACATCAGGGACAAGATTGTAGACCTGCACAAGGCTGGAATGGGCTACAAGACCATCAGCAAGAAGCTTGGTGAGGAAGAGACAACTGTTGGTGCGATTATTCGGAAATGGAAGAAATACAAACCAACCATCAATCGGCCTTGGTCTGGAGCTCCTTGCAAGATCTTGCCTTGCAACAGGGCTAGCTGTTACTAGTTTTTTTTCTACTCTCAACTTGTCCACTACTGAGGCATGTAGTTATAGCCTCATGGGGTAAGGATGATCATGAGAAAGGTGAGGGATCAGCCCCGAACTACACGGGAGGAGCTTGTTAATGATCTCAAGGCAGTTGGGACCACAATCACCAAGCAAAACATTGGTAACACACTACGCCGCAATGGATTGAAATCCTGCAGTGCCCGCAAAGTCCCTCTGGTCAAGAAGTCACATGTACAGACCCATCTGAAGTTTGCCAATGAACATCTAAATGATTCAGAGAAGGCTTGGGAGAATATGCTGTGGTCAGATGAGACCAAAATTGAGCTCTTTGGCATCAACTCGACTCGTCGTGTTTGGAGGAAGAGAAATGCTGACTATCACTCCAAGAATACCATCCCTACATTCAAGCACGGAGGTGGAAACATTATGCTTTGGGGCTGTTTTTCTGCTAAGGATACAGGACGACTTTACCACATTGAGGGGCAAATGGACGGGGCCATGTACAGTAAAATCTTGGATGAGAACCTCAGCCAGAACACTGAAGATGGGTCATGGATGGGTCTTCCAGCATGACAGTGACATGAAACATACCGCCAAGGCAACAAAGGAGAGGCTCAAGAAGAAGCACATTAAGGTCATGGAGTGGCCTAACCAGTCTCCAGACCTTAATCCTATAGAAAATCTGTGGAGGGAGCTGAAACTTCGAGTTTCCAAGAGACAGCTAAGAAACCTTAATGAACCTTAATGAACAGAGAGGATCTGTAAAGAGGAGTGAAAAATCCCTCCTGAGATGTGTGCAAACCTGGTGACCAGCTACAAGAAACGTCTTACCTCTGTGCTTGCCAACAAGGGTTTCTGCACCAAGTACTAAGTCATGTTTTGCTTGGGGATCAAATACTTATTCGACTTACTAAACTGTAAATCTTTTTTTTAACTTTTGTATGCTGCTTTTTTCTGGGTTTTTTGTTTGATAATCTGTCTCTATCAGTTAAAATAAACCCATCATAAAAATGATAAACCTTTCTTTTTTTTTTTTTTTTTTAAGTGGGCAAACTTACAAAATCAGCAGGGGATCAAATAATTATTTTCCCCACTGTATCATTTATGAGATTTACATGACAGTATAATATGGAACTTGCACGTATGTTTTTTATTAGATAACAAATGATGTAAAAAATGCATGAAGGCTGCATGGTATAAAAATAATTAGCATTCCAAATTTGTCAATAGTCAGTATTGTTTGTGATAAAACTGGGTTCAAAAGGTTGCTCTTTCTGAAGCTGAACGGAGCGAAAGAATTCAACAACAGGAAGTGGAGCAGGGCAGTGAGGGGAAATGCCACTGGAACCCGCTGAGAGGGCAGGCAACAGGACCAATGCACTTTACAAGGGCAACATCTTCACACAACTGCGAGTTTCATTTCACAAAGAGTGATTTCTTTCACAGTTATAGCCATTTGCATCATCAAAATGACCAGAAGTCAATCATTTTAAATGAGTCAACCTTCAGCTGCCATCTGAGTGCCAGTGACCACTGACGATCCTGCAAAGTTAAACAGAGGTCAATCTTTTCATCTAAAGGAGCAGCGACACAATGCGACGACAACTGCAAAAGAATCCCACAAGGGCTATCAACAGTTTGAAAAACTAAAATTGACTAAAATAATATAATAATGTTCTAATTAAAAAAAAAAATTCATTTCAGTTAGATGATTCTAAAATGAGCAGTCCACAAGATGGCGCAAAAAAAAAAAATACCATGTTATATTGGTAAAAACAAATAAGGCTGTTAAAGTACATTTGTTTTTAAACTGAAATTCCTAAAATCAAAAGATTTAAACTAGAGATTTAATCTCTTTTTACGTCATTTTTTTAGTCCTAGTTTGTCTACCATTTCAAAAACATTCTTTAAATTTAGTCAATATTTTGTCATATCGTATTTACTCACTTTAAATCAACTCTACTTTGGCCAAAATAGCACTGAATATTAGTTACATTACACTGAATATTATTTTAGTTTATGAGAATTACAAAAATAAACCAAATATTCATACATTTTATATATTAATTCAAATATGCATCAACAAAATCGTGAAAACTGCTCTTGTTGTGAAACCCTGATCTCATGAAATACAAATGTTACAAACGAGCACACTACTGTAATGGTTTATTTACTGCTTTATTGTTGAATTGTCACATTTCAGTGTATTGTAACAAAAAGATCATATTCAATGTGATTTGCGAGCACGAGCAGTACAGTTAATTTCATGATAGATTTGTATAAGTTGTAATATGTTTATGTTGTGCATTTGTTTAACTAAAGGATACAGGAAAAATGTGGGTGAATGAATTAAACTGCTGTTAAAGTACTTTAGTTTACCAGTGTTCCGCAAGTGGTGCAATTACACTATTGACTATTACTGGATTATTTGAAATACTAGAACTGTCCTTCTAAATTTTTATCAACAGTATGTAAATTAAAATGGTTGCTAGTGCTCACTACACATTTTAAATTTGAATGCAATTTTTGCATTCTTATTTGCATTTTTATGTTAAATACGTGGCTGGAATTGTAATTTGACGGTTCTACAGCTCACTATTCAATTTTTCCTGATTTTCAGTTTGACTAATCATAACAGTTCCACATAATCATTGGAGAATCAGAGGGTGTTGGTTCACTTGGCGAGCGGGTGTTAACAGCCACAACGACAAAATCATCTATACTTTTATAAAAAGCAACTGACAAATGAGAAATAAAAAAAAAGGCTAGAAGTTAGAAATAGTGACAAAGACATTTATTTCCATTATATAAATATGTACAGGCTAGAACAAAGTAGTAAGAAATAGTGACAAATTAAGAGATTTTTTTTTTTTTTTTTTTAAATATACAACATGTGACTGAAATAATCTCTGACAGATGACGAAGGTGTACAACAATAAAAAAAGGCAATTATGACTTCCAGTCTATACTTAGAAACAAGTTAAAAAAAAAAAAAAAAAAAAAAACCATATCTGATCCAATTCCCAAAAGACTGATGTCTTTGACAATCCGAGACGGACAAATGAGTCAAACCGGGCTGTGTGCGATGACTCTACGTCATTGTGTTGGCACCCAGGTAGGTTCATTATTCACACACCTCATCACTACTGAACACCGGACAATGGAGTGCTTTTCCCATCTCGAGGGAAGTCGCTCTGCTCCTGGAGGCCATTCGCACTGATGGAGCGTGGCGCTGTAGCCATGTTACAAGATGGACTTTTTAACCACTCTAGAAAGTGAGTAATGGGCCATACAGGTCCAGTCCGTGATTTCCATTAAGGGGGTTTCTAGCCCCTAGCAGTCCTCTGGCATTAAAATTGCAGGGTTTGTGTTTCACGCTGCATCAGAACTCAACATCTGGAAAGAAAAGCAGCTAAGCGACAAATACTGAGGCTGTAGTGAACGTACACAGATGTCAGGTTGATGCATAGTGAGCAACTCAACTTTAAATGCTCGTATTTCAAACATGTGACGAGAAACCAAAAGAGTTTTATTTGGTGTTCTTAAGAGGAACGTGCACAGGGGAGGAAACTGAGGAGTTTTGATATACAGGTTTCACGAGAACATCATGTGAGGGTGCGAATGGAAAGATTCACAATAACGTTCAGAGGAGACAAGTCAAACATTGGAACATAAAACAGCAAGGTTTCTAGAAACAGTTGGGAAAAGAGAAAAAAACATTTTTGGACAAACCGAAAACGTCTGCCCTCAATTCTTTAGAAGACAAGAAAAAAACTAGAAAGGAGAGAGTGCTGAAGAATGATGGGTGAAATAAAGATCAATGACTTGAAAATTCAGTATGCTTCTTTACGTTTGCAAAAGTGATTGGGTCTTTAGTTGGAGTCCCTGATGAAACAAGGTCTATGAACAACCAGAGAAACTTAAAAATTGAGGGCAATAATGAATGTCCAAAGTCATGCAGTGTCCTTTTAGGAAGTTGAAAAAAAAGAGGTACAGTGCAAAAAAAGTCATATAACCACCAAAAAAAGTGTAAGAAATCAGCACAATGCAAATAACTTGCTTTAACAAACTTCACTTGCTTCAAGGCACAATTAGGAGCTGAAACTCCCACGAGATCACTGAAGGATACGTTTAACCTTCATAAAATGTTGATTATCAACCTCAAACTAAATATTATATGAATAGTTTCGCTTTCTATTCATTTTATATGAGGTCTGCATTTTTTGCAACCCTTTCATTAAAAATCGTGACAGTTTAAAATTACATTTATTTTCTAGCCACAAACACTGAACATCAAATTTAAATAGACAAACTTATAAACTATAAAATGGGTCGTAGGATTGCAAACGTGGGCATAAGCTGCCACTCATAGGGCGATGGCTAGTTTAAGAGCCAAATGTTGGTACGAAAAAGGTAATCATGCAATCTTAAAATAAAATGGTTGAATTAAGCATGATAAACTGTCAACACAAGGTTGTTTTGTGCAGAAACTGAGAAAATGGAATTAGATTATATAGATCTCATACTCCAAATTCTGTAACTTTCCAGGTTTCACAATTATAATTTTGTGTGTCTAAAGTGCCTTAAAAAGTAGCTTTTAGCAGCTATTTTTAGTGTAAAATTCACTAATTTCTGTACTTTCTCTGAGACCTATTGAGATCTTAATGGCTTCAATATTTTGGCTTTTTACTTCATTTAGTCAAGGATGTGTCAACATAACCTTTGAAAAATGTCTGGAAAGGGCTGTTCTGAGGCAGATCCGGATTCTACATTTCACACATACCTGAGGTTCTGTGTGCAGACGAATGTGTGTTCCTCTGTGCTCTGATAAAGACCTCTTCACCACTCTGCGGTGCCTGAAGTGATAATAATCTCCAAAAACCTGAGGAAAAAAAAAGAAAAAGGCTACATATAGCTCACCACATCCTACAGATTTCAGGGGGGGGGGGGGGGGGGGATTTTACAGTAACATTTACCTACGTATATTTAAAAAGTATGCATTTAAAAAAATAATAATAATAATAATAAAATACCACACTTCCGTAAACGTTGATTACTTAAAACAAACTGTTTGAAATGATTTATGGAAATGAACTGAACTTAACAAAAGCTGAACTGAACTTATCAAAACTACCTCCATTTTTTACTATTTAAGGGATAGTTCATGCAAAAACTAAAATTATCATCATTTACTTACACTCATATCATTCCAAACCTGTATGACTTTCAAGTTCAAGTTGAGCTTTATTGTCATTCCGCTACATGTGGGGACATACAGTGGAACGAAATGTCGTGCCTCACAGGACCACTATGCTACATAAATACAGACTTACAACAATGAAGTAAAAAAGTATAAACCTATACACAACTAAACTACTAAACTACCTATACACAACTAAATAACTAAACTACTGACTTTCTTTTTGATTTGAAACACAAAACAAGAAGAACGCTGGGAATCAAAAGAAATCGGAGCCTATTGACTTCCATATCAAAATCTCATGTTACAAAGAGGATATAAAGTTTTGAACAATATGAGGTGAGCAAATGATGAAAATGTCCATTTTTGGGTGAACTATCACAAAGTTTAATCTAAAGACTCAAATAAAACCTATGTCTTAATGTTCGCTTGCTCACAAGTCCATTTCTGTAACACAAAGTTTAAAATGAAAGCAAATGAGACTACACTGGAGATCACTGGTACGAAGGCCAGCTGTGGACCCAGGCATGACCTTAATTATCCAGATGAAAAAAATATTGACAAAAAGAGAAACACAGACAGCTGTGTATGTCCAACAGCCTCAAGTACACGTAACACTGAACGAGTCAATCTCCTGTCAGCCGACTGCACAATCACACATAACAAGATCACCCAGAGGGCCAGAGGCATCAATCCGGCACTACTGCAGATCGATTTCTCTCTCGGTTTGATGAAAGCTAAATGTCTGGAGTGAGCCGGAGTTCATGCGGTCATGCTATAGATTCAGACTATAGAAAGGCAAAGATCTAGCAGACATCAAAACAGCTGTAGAGCAAGACATATGCTCATTTGCAAGACCAGAACATTGATTTTACCAACAGGTTTAAAGAAACCTTTGGCAGTAAAATAAATACAGACCAACACAAAGGTGAACTACATTTTTAAATGCTAAATTCAAAGGTACAAAACACTTTTTTTCACAAGCCTCACTTGCAATAAAGCCATTCTTTATTCAAAGGGTGGTAATGTAATAGGAACCCCTGTCAGGAAAGATTGAGAACAATGGCTCTACATTTATTCTTCCATGACGTCCTCAGCATACAGGCTGGATTACAGTATGTTGATGCAAACATCTCTACCCAAACAAAGCCAGTAAGGCAATAAGCCCTTGACAAAGCGAATTTTACAACCTGTGACCAATATCACAATAATCATAGAAAGCATCAAACACAGAAGGTTAAAAATAAAAACCTTAAAAAAAAAAAAAAAAAAAAAAACCAAAGAGATGAAAGACTGAAATAAGAGATGAAACATTTATTGAACCACTAGCGAGAGGCCGGCACATTTGGCGGTTAATGAGAGAACAATAATGACAGAAAATAACACAAGAATCGATCTCGAGGAGAGATAGCAAAAGAGGGATGGGTAATAAGCACATTCAGAGCTCTGAGAGCTTTGTTTGTCACAAAGGTAAATAGACTGAGGATGGGTATGGGTGCATTGTGTAAGATAAGAGGCCTAAAAAGATGAGCATCAATCTCAGACGGGCCTGAATCCAGCGGCTCAGGGGCACAGGGGAGCACAGATGGAGATATGCTGGCCTTGTCATATCAGACCACCATCAGACAACCATCTTAACTGCCTGGAAACATGCGAGAGGAAAGGCATGCGGAGGAGAAAAAAAAAAATCTTCTCTCTACACTAAAACTTACAATCCACATCTGAAAATGATATCAGTGTTGGTTAAACAGTTGGCATGCCTTTGCAAAATCTGTTCTTTATGTCTGGAAGCAACCTACACTTTCCGGCTCTACTCTTCAGACCAGACTACACCAGAATAAATATTTGTAATTATTAACTTTAATTACCAAAAACACAATAGTTTGTCGTACCCCAATATTTGCATGCAACCCTGTTAAAAGGCATGATCTGCTTTCTTTTTTTTTTTTTATTATGCAAGTAAAGAATGTGACAATGTTTACATGTACCAAATACATAACCCCATGGACCAAACATATAACACATAAGACAAAGAACCACTTGGACAAACAAACATACTGATGGCCAACATTACAAATCCGTTCTGATTAACTCCTGTATTTGCATTCATATGTCTGTGAGCATGTATGTGTGTGTGTGTGTGTGTGTGTGTGTGTGTGTGCACGCGTATGTGTTTGTGTGTGTGTCATTGTATCTAGGGTTGGGGAAGGAAGCATACAACTGAAATAGCATCATAATAGATTGATAACAGATATGAGTAAAAAAAAACAAAAAAAAAAACAAAAAACAAATAAGTAAATATATAAATAGAAATAAATAAAGACTAATAATAATAGAGACAACAAATGTTATTAGCAACAATAATAACTATAATAATATTAATCATAATGATAATAATAATAATAATAATAATAATAATAATAATGATGATTTCATCAAAACTGGGGAGGGGTGGAGTACAACGAAGAGGGCAAGTATAAATAATAATATTAGTATTGGATTATAAATTAATAAATGTTTAATAATTGGGGGGAGGGTGCCTCTGATGCCACCGTGGCTACGACATATCAGAACTTAATTCCCCAGCCCATGTCACAACCCAACGGGGGTGCCAGGGAAGGATGCTGCTAGGCAACAGGGCCCAAAGCTCCCCCCCCCCGTCTCCCCAAACATCAGCCATCCCCGGCCACTACCTACATGCCACACTTATATGTCTATTTATTTATTAATTTATTTTCTAATTAACTGAGATGCATTAAAAAAAAAGTGAGACGTGTAGTGCAGCCCAGGTCAGGGATCCGGCCCACTTGCCCTGTTTTTTTTTTTTTTTTTTCCTTTTTCTTCCCTTTTAATCATGTATATGTCTCAGCTATTTTGTGATGCATTAAAACAGTGGTGCAGCCTAGGCCAGAGACCCAGTCCACCCACACGGCACACTTACCCTGTGTATGTGTATATATATATATATATATATATATATATATATATATATATATATATATATATATATATATATATATATATATAAAATATTATATTATATTATATTATATTAATATATATATATATATATATATATATATATATATATATATTATATTATATTAATATATATATATATATATATATATATATATATATATATATATATATATATATATATATATATATATATATATATATATATATATATATATATATATATATATATATATATATATATATATGTGTATGTGTGTGTGTGTGTGTGTGTATTTATTTATTAGTGTTATTATTTTTTATTTTATTTTTTTTTCTTCCTCATTTTCTTTTCACCTCCTTTCATACACACACATACATATACATACATATACACACACACATACATACATATATATATATACATATACATACACACACACACACACACACACACATATATACACACGTATACATGCACTGGTTCGTAACAGGTGTGCATGTTTTCCAGCTGATATGTGGTGCATTAAAAAAAGTGTGGCATGCAAGTCCGAACCAGCCAGGGCAAGTGGCAGTGGAAGCGATAGCTCAGGAAGACGGCGGGGAGTCACAAGCCCCACCCCACATCCACCCACCCGTATTACACCACCACCACACCAGATACAGACCTGGATGTCACAGCCTACTGGGGACCGGAGGCCAAACAAAAAAAATGATGAAGAAGAAGAGGAGAAAGAAAGAGAGGGAAAAAAATAAATAAATAAATTAAAAAAATAAAAAAATAAAAAAAACAAAAAAAAAAAAATACCATATACATGCACGTAGATTAACCTTTTCTTAAACCCTTTCTCAGTGTTTTCTCATCGATGTCGTCCTCCACCCCTTCCCAAAACTCAAAGGTTAATATTCAAATTAAGTTCAAATAGTAGTGTTGGTGGAGATGTGTTGTTGTGATTGGTCTCAGACAAAGAAGGTCAACAGATTTATGACTGCTGGAGGGTAATGAGAGATGACCAGAAGGGGTGTAATTCTACTATGATCTGCTTTCTTAAGAGATGTAACACAAATTGGCTACAGATTGGTGTCCCATTACTTTGAAAGCATTAGAGCCACATTTTGAAATAAATTATTCCAACATGAAAATCAGCTATCAGCTAACATCAAGCATCTGTTACCAAAGTTATTGTAAGAAAAAACGCAAAATGAAATGGGAAAAGGAAAAAAAAAAAAAAAAAAAAAAAAAAAAAAAAAGTTATTCCATTTTCATCAATAACTAAAAACCAAAAATGACTCACAGAAAGCTTAATTTAAGAGAAATCTAGTTAAAACCTTTAACTTATAACCCTTAATCTAGGATTTAATTTTTATTTTTTAATAAAATAAATAAAATACAATCAGATTTACTTTATTATAGACTTCAAGGATTTAATTCACGATTAATTGTCATTGTTTTATAAACTAAAATAAGATAATTAAACAGCAAGATAAAATAAGAAAAAAAAGTTAAAAAATAAAATAAAATATAATATAGGAAAGAAAAAATATGAAAAACTAGAACAATTAAATAAGAATTAAATAACTGTTCAATGAAATAAAAATTAAAATGACAAAATAAAAAGTAAAAGTTAAAATAAGATTAAAATAAAATTAAAATTAAATAAATGTTTTATTCAGACATGTCCCTTTTTTCAGGACTGCTTATGAGAAACAGGAATGAGATCTTGCAACTATGACCAAAGACTATGACCTGCAATTAAAGAATGTTGTAAATCTTGTATTTAAGATATTTACCTGAGCATTAGCCAAGATGCTGAGGTAATGCTAGCATGCAATAACCACATAATAATGGCATTACTTGACATAAGAATCTGACCTCAGTGTCTGAACCATCGCTTAGGGGTCGGACTAGACGACAGCTCTAATTTGTGTGGGAAACTGCTGGTCAGTGCTATTATCTAAAATTAACCTCCGCCTTCCAACTACCATTAACGTTCCTTGCTATCTTCTCTTTAATGGAAGCAAACACACGCTCAGCAGTTGAAACTTTAACTAGTAGGTAGAATAATAAAATGGAAACAGTAAGTTGAAGATAAGCCAGAGCTGGAGGAGGAAACACAGATGTTTACTGTGGGAAATGTGTTAGCTCTGGGCAGGCTAAAATTGTGATCATTTCAAGAGCAATTAAAAAAAAAAATCAAGGAAACAATCCATCTGACTCAATGAGCAAATGGAGCAATTAGTCTCTGCAATTGAAATCAGTCTCTATAGATGTGCAATGTCATGCATCAGTCCAATTTATCCATAAAGCATTAATATAATTGGCCAGGCCAATTCACCAGCCGATATCTGGATATTTTTCAGTCAGCTTCCAAAATCTACCAACAGCATTGACAAAGGATGAGGAAAATGCTAAAAATAAATAAATAAATAAATAGAAAAAAAAAGGAAACAAAATATTCATACAAGAACAGTGTTTCTGCAGGTTTTATGAAGGTAAACTGACTTGAAGTAAAACAACATAAGTAAGATTATGACTAAAACGGCAATCTCAAGTAAATGCATCTTGATTTAAGGATGTGTACATATTTGTATTGTAAAACAAGACAAAAACACAGAGGAAGATATTAATTTGCAGTGCACACATCATTTAAGGCCATAAATTTATGAATGCAAGACTTTCTGCTCTGATTTAAATTCTTTTTAAAGCTTTAATTTGAGGAAAGGCAAATTATGACATTAAGACCCGCAGAATACTGAAAAATATCACACTGTAATATATTCTAGTGACACAGCAACTTTTTGACATTATAAAAACAATCATAAACACTTTACACAGTAACTCATGATAGACTTGGTGTTAAAATACAAATTAGGGCTGTGCCAATTATCGAACGATATGATCATGCGCATCTAGTCAGTAAAGCCGGTTTTGTGATTAGCGCTAAATCTGCATCAGCTGTTTTCAAATAGAACACCATATAATACACAGAGCCGTAGTTCGCTGACAAGCTACGCAATATCGCATTCATTATTGAAGGCGATTCATCGGTGATAATGAACTCGATATTGCGTAGCTTGTCAGTGATCTATGGCTCTGTGTATTAAATGGCGCTCTATTTGAAAACAGATGATGGAGATTTAGCGCTAATCACAAAATCGGCTTTACTGACTAGATGCGCATGATCATATCGTTCGATAACTGGCACAGCCCTAGTACAAATCAAGCAACAGTTATGAAAAGCTGATTTACACTCATCAATTCTTTTTTAATGTTAAGCTGTCAGACCAAACACTCAGTAAAGAATGAAATGGTTAAAGCATTTCTTGACAAGAGTTTTTCCTGCATTTCTATGAGAATCAGCACTGAAAGGGAGCACTGTGAAAACACAGTTTAATAGCATAATTTATCTTGTAATGAGCCTGACCTTAAGATACGCCAGTGACCACTTACAAACTAAACAAGGACAAGGGCAAGTGTGAGAGCATGATTACGGAGAAGTCTAAAAGGAGATGATTCAGAGAAACTCGACACCCGTGACATCAACAAAAAAAAAAAAAAAAAAAAAAAAAAAAAAAAACAACATTATACCCCATTTACAGCTTTTGGTTAGAAAAAGTGCTTGTCCATGTTTATATAAAGTCTTAAGAAACAACCACACCCCACGTCAGCAGTGTTCACTGGAGCTGAAGCTGTTGCCCGAAACCACGCTGGAAAACAACAGATAACTAGCAGCTTCCCTTAATAGCAGAAGGCCAAACCTGAAGAGAAAAATTGTGGAAAGCAGCAATGGTCAACCAAAGCATTTAACGAAAGTTGTGCCAATAGTATTTTAAATAAGTGCATTTATGATTGATTGATTGATTGATTGATTGATTGAAGGGATGCACGATATATCGGCCACCATATCTGTATCGGCCAATAAATGTTATTTTTTCTGTTATCGCTATCGAACCGATAAGAAAATTTGGCCAATATATTAAAGCCGATAAATAATGCATTATTTCCTGCAGAGGCACTTCAGATGCGCACTGTTCACCATGATGGTTTTTAATTGCTTGAAATATTATTGGAATCACTTCGAAAAGGAAAGCACAGTGAAGTGCAACATGTGCAGGGCAAGTCTGTCATATTATAATGAGAACATTACTGTTAAATAATTAATGGAGTCTTTGTGCCCCCATGTTTTAGCGCATTGTTACGGGAAGAGCGTATCCACAACAGAGTTACACATTCATGCACAGTTAAGTTCGCTTGTGCATTTGCAGCCTTTTGTGCAATTGTAGGTTGTAATATTGATTATTTTATGCATATATTTCTGATTTATCTCATAGGCCTATAGAATTCCTTTGGTTAAGCTAATAGAGCGCTTCAGTGATCATCTTTAGCTCAGCGCATGCAGCTCAAACAACAGCGCACAACATTAATAACTATATGATTGGGACTATCATATATATAATATTATAATGAGAACACATTATGAAACGTGAATTCTTTGGTTTAATTTGTCGTGTGTCAGCGCGTTGTTGCAGGGAGAGCAACAGAAGTTACACATTCTGGTTAGCACGTAACTTAGTTCAAGTTCACTTGTGCATTTGCGTTTTTTTGTACATACAAGTTGTAATATTATGTTTAGTTTATGTTGTATAAATAGCTGATTAATCTCATATATGATGAATTTCCTTGAGTTAAATAAGCTGCCAGCAAAGCACTTCAGTTTACTAGTGTTCATTCAGCTCAAAGTTTCAGCGCACGCAGCTCCAACAGCAATGCACAACATTAATAACAACGATTGGGACTATCATATATAATATTATAATGAGAACACTATTATAATAAAACGTGAATTCGTTGGTCTAATTTGTTGTGTTTCAGCGTGTTGTTGCCAGAAGAGCCAAGAGCACGGCACATCTTATTAGCGCATAACTTAGTTCAAGATAACTTGTGCATTTGCATCTTTTTGTGCATATATAAGTTATAATATTATGCTTATGTTGTATAAATAATAAGCACTTCATTCATCTCTTCAGCAGTGCACGCAGCTAAAACTGCATGCTGCTATTTGAAACAGTGGTATTAATTTAAGATAGTCTACTTTTTCAAAATCATTGATATATTAATAATACTAACCACCACTTTTATTCCTATCTTATTATTTTCATCAACAATATGGTTTAATTAAAATAATTTTATTGTCGTGCGGAGGCTATTGCGTTTAATTTATCCATGGCACATGATTTTTTTTCCTTTCTTTTTCTTTTTTTTTTTTTTTATGTAACCATTAAGTAATGTTGTCCAGTGACTTGTCTGCATTATTTAAGCATTGTTTTATTTATTTGTAAGGCAGCTTTATGTTTGATTTATGTTGAAGTGTTTAATGCTTTAAGTTGTAAGACTTTTTTGTAATCAGGCTCAAAAATTATATGGATTTAGATTTATCGGCCAACATATTGGTTATCGGCTTTCATTTACATTTAGTCTTTAGCAGACGCTTTTATCCAAAGCGACTTACAAAATAGAGACAATCAGATCAACGAGAGAGCAGCAATATACAAGTGCTGTAACAAGTCTCAGTCTAGCCCAGTGCACATAGCAAGGATTTTTTAAATAAATTAGACTAAAATGAACAATATAATAGAATAGAATAGAGCAGAATAGAATAGGTAAGTGCTAGTATTAATTGGTCAGATGATGGCGAAAAAGATGTGCCTTTAGATGTTTTTTGAAAATGGCTAAAGACTCAGCTGCTCGACTTGAGATAGGCAGGTCGTTCCACCAGCTGGGGACAGTCCAGGAAAAGGTCTGTGAGAGTGATTTTGTGCCTCTTTGGAATGGCACCACAAAGCGTTGTTCACTAGCAGAATGCAAGCTTCTGGAGGGCGCGTAGGTCTGAACTAGTGAGTTTAGGTATATTGGTGCAGCGCCAGTGGTTGTCTTGTAGGCAAGCATCAGTACCTTGAGATTGATGCGAGCGGCTATTGGCAACCAGTGCAAGCTGATGAAGAGAGGTGTGACGTGAGCTTTCTTCGGCTCGTTGAAGACCACTCTGGCTGCTGCATTCTGGATCAGTTGCAGAGGTTTGATAGTACATGCGGGAAGGCCTGCCAAGAGAGCATTACAGTAGTCCAGTCAGGAGAGAACAAGAGCTTGGACAAGGAGTTGTGCGGTCTGCTCTGTTAGAAAGGGTCTAATCTTCCTGATGTTGTATAAGGCAAACCTGCATGATCAGGTCGTTGTAGCAATATGGTCTGAGAAGCTTAACTGATCATCCATCACAACTCCAAGGTTCCTGGCTGTCCTGGAAGCAGTTATGGTTGACAAACCTAGCTGTATAGAGAGGTTGTGGTGAAGCACTGGGTTAGCAGAGACCACGAGCAGTTCTGTCTTAGCAAGGTTGAGTTGAAAGTGATGAATCTTCATCCAGTCAGAAATGTCCGTCAGACAGGCTGCAATGCGAACAGCTACTGTCGGATCATCTGGTTGGAATGAGAAGTAGAGTGTCATCAGTATAGCAATGATAGGAAAAGCCATGCTTCTGAATGACAGATCCTAAAGATGACATGTAGATGGAGAAGAGAAGAGGTCCAAGTACTGAGCCTTGAGGAACCCCAGTAGCAAGAAGCTGTGACTTAGAAACCTCACCCCTCCAAGACACCCTGAAGGACCTACCAGAGAGGTAAGACTTGAACCACAGGAGTGCGGTCCCAGAGACGCCCATCTTCATGAGGGTGCACAGGAGGATCTGGTGGTTAACTGTGTCATTTTATAAAGAATTAGAATTATATAGAGTAAAGAATTATAACGATAATTATTTCATTTATAAATAATTATCGGTATCGGCCAAAATTTTCATTTCGGTGCATCCCTAATCGATTGATTGATCAAGTCGGTAAAATTTTTAAAATGCAGCATTTGTTTTATAAAAAAAAAGAAAAAAAAGGGAAAAAAAAAAAAAAAAAAAAACTGTAAATCAATTCAGTAAACACTGAAAACACAAACGGGTAGCAATAAATATAAAAAAAATAAGATAATCAAACCCTCCAGAAATCACATTTAGACAGCTTAACTAATAATAAGAGTATATGCTTACTGTCTTAATACATATTAAAATGTTTCATCAATTTATTTTTAATAAATTTTAAAAATTATAATTTGTTCATTACTCCAGTCTTCAGTGTCATGTGATCCTTAAATCATTCTAAGTAGCTAATTTAGGGCTCCTGCTCAAGAAACATGTATTATTGTCATCAATTCTGAAAACCGTTGAATGCTTCATATTTTTGTGGAAACTGTAAAGCATTTTTCCCATTTTTCTTTGATAATTCGAAAGTTCAAGACAAAAGCATTTCAGAATTTTTCTCTACTATAAATGTCTTTACTGTCATTTTTGATCAATCAGCCCATGCTGAACAAAAGTATTATTTTTTCTATAAATCTTACTGACCCCAAATCTTTGAATGGCAGAGTATTTTCTAAAATATAGGCCTGTATCAAATCGATCTTCAAAAAAGCTACATAATTGTAGTCCCATCTTATCAACTTTCTAAACACACTTTCTTTTCCATATATGCCATTTCTCCTGTTCCTTTATAGGTCTTCATTTCTTACACATCACTCATAATGTTCTCTTTTCCGCTTTCTCTAACTTATCTTGAGTCTCATTTTGGCTCTGTCTATTCTCAGCCGGGGATTGATGAATCACCATGGCCATCAATCAACATCGCAGCCCGTTCTCTGAGTCCACCAACCTTCCAAACACATTTAGGAGGAAATTAGACCGCACAAATAGTCCAACAGTCCCAGCAGATCCCAGCCCAGGTGTACGTGAACATGGTCCATTAAGGACGTGTTTCTACACTCCAGGTGCACCAAGCATGAGTCGAGCCACAAAGCGTGATACTCCAGTGAAGAGTATCTTCACACATCGTCGTAAGATTATTATCATTATTCTTTCTGCTGAGGTCATTCACAAGTTTTATTCAGATTTATGAAGACAGCCAAAAGACGAGGTTTCAGCTGCACAGTACCTTCCCTAGAGACGGACCAAGAAGAAAACTCTCACGGCTGCCAAAAGAAAAAATTATAATGTCTAAACCTGTGAAGGAACCGTTTAGGGGAAGATGTGGGTTGCTTCTTGCCTGGGTTTATAAAGTGCCCTGGCGCAAAAAAAGGCTAGTAAAGAGCAACTTTTTGGAAATGGGTCCATGATTTGATTTGAACGTTGTTCCCACAGTGGATATTTTAAGGCTACTGGACAATTTAGAAGAACTTAAGGTTCTAAAAGTTCTATAAGAGGTGAAGCGAAGGATGAATATTTTGGAAAACATATCTGCAAGACTCATCATAATCAATTAAACCTGATCAATGGATATGGCTCCACTAAAAGCAAGACATTTCGACTTTTGGAAATCAATCTGTGCGTGCAGGTTTTCACATTAGTAGCTGGTTAATCAATTACGCCTGAAAAACAAACTTGAGCTTTCCAAACATAACAGGTCTCCTTCAGCTCATGCATTATTAAACAGAGATTTTGGGAAAAAAATGCCCTATGGGGGAAAAAAGATAGAGAGGGCATTGACAGAAGATGGGGAGCGAAAAAAAGAAATATTCATACCTGGCTACCCATGGTTACTATAGAAACAGCCCATGGTAGGCAATTAATTTGACATCTTAAGTTTAGTAACTGCAAAAACAGACAGACCAATAACCTTTCCAGAGAAACAATATCCATGTTGCACTGTCAAGTGAGTTGACATCATATTTTCCATGCTTTAGCAACTGCTTTCATCCCTACCGTGACACAATATTCAAGATGAGCCGTACTGAATTCATTCAAAGATGTTCAAATAAATTGCATGGCATTTCCATTGTGATTTCCCATGGTGAATGCACTCAAAAAAAAAAAAAATAAAAAAAAAAAAAAAAAAAAAGTTAAACAAAAACTGATATGACTGATAGGTCAGAAAATAAATAAATACATTTGTTCAGATTGTGACATAACGCAATGCAAAGTATGGAACAACAAATTAGCACATACACCAAAGAATTTCCCTCCGTTTAAAAATGAGATGCTCTGTGGTAGCTAATGTGCTAACCACAATGCTGCTGATTAAGTTTTGCACAGAAAAGAAAAACACTTTTACATGTGTGAAGGATGAAAAGGTTTAATGTCAAACCCGGCCTCATTACAAAACCACATAATGACGCCACTGCAGACGTCAACACTACAACATCCAACCGCTTTATGTCACTGAACTTGGAGTAAATCCATTTCAATTTCTCTTCAAATCTCACCTTCATATACAGTATGTTTGTTTAGATACTGTTTGTTTGTATGAAAATGATTTAAATTTTGGGTTTGGGATGACTTCGGTCTAAGATGAAAACAACAGTAGGTGAAGTCTAATTGAGAAGAGAGACCTTGATGAAAACGAGACGAAGCAGTGCTGTAGGGCAAAAAAAGGATCCTTGTATCTGCAAATTAAAACCTAAACTGTGTTCCTTACTAAACAGAAAAAGAACCAGACAAAATAAATTTTATGTTCTTGGACCTTCAAGGAATAATTCACCCAGAAATGAAAGCTGTGATGATTCACTCATCCTCATGTAGTTTCAAACCCATATGACGTTCCCTTTAGTGGAACACCAAAAGCAATAACTTTTGACACTTTTTTACTTCAGAGACTGAGCAGGATTTTGCTGAAGTATATCCAGGCCACTTTTTCAATACAGTGAAAGCGAAGGGGGACTGGGGCTGTCAATCAACAAAATGACAAAAAAAGCACCATTAAAGTGAGATAAACATAGCTCATACAGTGTGTGCACAATATTCAAAGCTTTCTAAAGCCATGGTTTTGTGATTAATAGACCTGAATTTAAAATTTTGTTGTTGTTGTTGTTGTTATTACTGTATAGTTTGGCTATAACTTACTATAACTTCCCTCCTAAAGTTTGATGAAGGAAGATTCAGGAACAAATTGTTCAGTTGATCCAGTTCAAAATGCTGATCTGAATGACTAGTTCACATATCGAACTGATCTGATTCTCGATTTCAAGTCATTGAACCGTTGCGGGGCCGCAATTATCAATGAATAATTTAAATTTTTGCCTATTCCTCCCAAAGTTGCAACTGTATAGCTTCAGAATGCTTGGAATACAGTGCATACAGTCAAACACAGTCATACAGTCTTATTCTTACAAATATTTATGTTGCTGGCAGCCTCTGTCTTCATTTACTAATATAAGAATAGACAATATTCTTCAAATTCACCCTTTCGTTTCTGGAATGAAAGAAACAGAAAATATGGATTTGAAGTGTCTAAATTTTGGTGTGAACTATTCCTTTAAAAGTCACTAAAATTGAGTGAGTTTTACACATTGAAATCTCCAGATACAAGACTACACCCATAACAGGAAGTAGCAAGTTTCATTTGTGGTCTCTGAAAAGTTCCCGTTGAACAGCCAAGAACATTAGCAAAGCACATATTTATATTTGAAGAAAAGCAAATTATCACAGATTTGCATGCATCACCTGCAATATTAAGAAAGCATTTCAAAAACTGTATCAAATAATGAGAAACATTGCATAATTGTTCATGGAAAAAAAAAAACCTTGATATTTTCAATCCTGATTGAGGTACTGAAGCTCCCTTTTATGAAATGTTAAGAAAACAATAATGGCTTTTAAATAAAATCCCATTAGGCAAACAAGACTGCTGTTCTTTTTTTTATGAGATGCCAACAATATTAAGCCACTAAAAATTCCCTCATTAAAGTGCCACAAGTAAAATACAATTTTGAAAGCATTGTTGTCAAGCATTTGCTTAGACTGATTAAAAAAAAAAATAATAATAAAAAAAAAAAAAAAAAAAAAAAAAAAAACACCACAAAATACCACAGAAACCATTTCAAAAGGGCCCACCTTCAATTCACCATGATATTCTGGTCTCTGGACGATTCAGTGTAAATCTATAAGACTTTTTTTGCCTGTTTTATTGTTGGCCATCATGAAAATCATGAGACTAATCGCTAGACAGAAAAGCAATATCACACCTTTCCTTAACAATCTGACCAATATTAACTTGGTTAGTTCTAACTTCAAATCTCATTTGTCTTGATGTGAGAAAGCAAGCTCTTCTTAAATTTGTTGTAATGGAAGTGGCCATATATTGCCATTCATAAAAATTTATGCACAGACCTTTCCATTTCATGCCACAGCACAGGACAAACCACTTCCAGGATAGAGTCTTAAAAATAAACGGCTTATGCAGTAACTTCTGAGGCATTAAAAATGTTTGGCCTCTATAAACTGAACCTCCATTTTAGGTTTGGTCAAAGGAGCCTCACATAACGCTTCCTCACCGTCAGCGAGACTTTTAGGGGAGCGCTGTTAAAAACGCCCATGCAGGGAAATTCTAGGGGTACTGGGATGTTAACCATCAGACCATGGGCAATATTAATCTTGGTAAGAGCACCGTAGGTTCCTGTGAGGGTGACAGAATAGAGTGGCAAAGTCAGAAACTAAATTGTTTTTCAAAGCTCTAGACAAGCACATTTTCCGTAAGTTACTACGGTCGATGGAAAAACACAAATGGAGGACGCAGGAGCAGTGGAAAGTTAATCTTTATTTTCAGAGGAGCCAGAGAAGCTGGTGCAGATGGATCGTGGGCTGCACCATTAACCAGCGCTGTGTGTCAGCAAGTCAACAAGCTGCAGTACAGGCCGCCGCTGACCTCCAGGCTTAAATGTTGTAGGGGGGGAAAAAAAAAAAAAAAAAAAAAATAAAAAAAATAAATTTCACCAAAGCAGCACCACCCTGCTCCGGTGGAGAAGAGAGTTTAACGTCTTTCTGAAAGAGCTGCGAAACAAACATACTCTTGCCCTTTGAAAGTTCCTTTAATTTTCCATGCTCAGAAGAACCAATGCTGCATCTCCGTACCATTACAGTCTCACAGACAGCGCTCAATTAGTTTATCTAAACCTATCAAAATGCAAAAAACATTATCTGAGGTTTTGGAGGGTCTTTTTAAATTGCAGTCTGCTGCATATTTAAGGAAATGCACACATGGTTCTCATTTGCGTCGGAGGAGGCCAAAAGAATGCCTGAAGTATGGACTTTCAAAGAGATTTCAACATAAACTCCGAACATTAAATCAAAGTGAGAAACAGGACCAGGTTATGCAAGTCATACATTTAACACGTCATCTCATGACTTGCCCTGTAATACACATTGTGTCTTTTGTCTCCCAAAACCAAAATATTAGATTGTCAAATGGTGATTAAAAGAATGTCGAAAGCAATTTCACTTGTGGAAAACAAAAGGAGCATGATATCTTTCCTTTTTCTTTCTTTTAAAAAAAAAAAAAAAAAAAAAAAGAGACCATGTTGCCCAAGAGACTTCTCGGCTGATACATCTGGAATGGGATTGTGTGAAGGGCCAAGGCAAAGGTGAATTAATTTGCACAGAAATGAAGAATAGGTTTTCCCTTCTGGACTCTGGCCCAATTACAGGAAGACGGGAGAATATGATTGTTCAGGTATTCAAAGTGGGGAAACACATCATTTAATCTCAGACATCTACGGCCGAGTAACATCAAAAGACATGTGAAAGAGTAGCCCGCAAAGTAAACCGCAAAGTCTGTTTAGAGAATACTTGAGCTATGAGACTGAAGACATTCCATCAAAGGTAAAGCGAAAAGAGTTACATAACTGCAAGTAGCAATAAAACGCTAAATTAATATTTTGATGACATTATCCATATTCTCATGGAGTAAAAAAAAGCACCAAAATAATTTTTTTTTTTTTTTTTTTTTTTTACATTTTTAGGACGTTATATACTAGTCAAAAGTTTGGAGTTTGTAAGACAAACGTTTTTGAAAGAACTCTCATTCTCATAAAGGCTGCAACTATTTAATTAAAATACAGCAAAAACAATAATATTGTGAAATATTTCTATTTAAAATAACTTATATTTTACATTCTTATCTATAGCAGCCATTAATCTAGTCTTTAGTGTCACATGATACTTCAGAAATAAAATAAAAATAGACATTCCATTCATTTATGAATGTTAAACTATTGAGCTGCTTAATAGTTTTGTGGAAACCACAATTTAAGCATTCTTTGATAAAGATTTCTTTGAAATAGAAAACTTTTGTAAATTATGTACAAATGTTTTTACAATCACTTTTGATAAATGTGGCTCCCTTTGCTAAAGCATTTTCCGTCTAAAAAAACAAAAAACAAAACAAAAAAAAAAACCTGATCCCAAACTTTTCAACTTTAGTGTAAGCCAAGTCTGCACCTCTATTCCAAAATCTAGTCTGTTGACAGTGGCCCTCCAGGAACAGGTCTGGACACCCCTGACCTAGACAGTATATTAAGGCATCATAGCTGTGCTTTCATCACAAAGTCTGTTCAATGCTACCTTCTGAGAAACCAAATTGTAGTGTTTGAAAAAGAAATACAATTATGTCCGAAATTGCAGAGAAGACAATCCCAGAATGCATTGTGACATGGCTACAATATGACTGACATGGGTTTTCTTAATTTGAAGTGCCCTGCAAAGATGCATTTGAGAAACTACCTATGAAGAACATTTCAAATCAGTCATACCAATTCAGTTTGGATGCTGCCTTGGAAGGTGGCCTATGTAAAAAGCTCACTGGAGTTTGAAACAGGGCTTACTTTTATCCCTATGACTGTGGCAGCTTTGGAAAGACATGAAGAAATGACAGATTTCCCCTTGTAAAAACACATTACTGTATCCTCTGAGCCGTGAGCCAGCTGAAAGATCCTGGGATCAATATATTCCCTACAAAAGACTAGACTTGGTATATGCCAATAAATGTCAGGGGGTTTCTTTATGGATATCAAAATCGGTAATTGATTTAGGATGCCATAGTGACATCTAAAGCTTACATACCCACATCCAAACGAGACGCGGGACAGAGGATACAGCATGGCTGGAGAACATTAATGCAATGGAGTTCTACTGAAGAAACATGAAAGGGAGGGAAAAAAGGCAAAGCTGCGGTTTGAAGTATGATAACTTGTGCTTTGGGACGGCTGGGTACCTATAAATGATCCATACGAAATCCCCGACATGGGACAATATAATAACCCCAGTTTCCAAATTTTAGATTTTATAGTTTTTCTGATTCTGTTGGTCACGGTTTAGTCTTACCATGTTATTGTAATTATATTGCAGTCAGAATGCCTGCAAACATCACCCTTACTGAAAAATACAAGTAACCCTTTCATATCCCATACTAAACATGACAAATTACATTAAAGATTAGTGCCATGCTCTTTTCGCATTTAAAACAGCACTCATGGAAAATGCTGATGTGACACTGACCATTTCTGTTTTTACAATATGCTTGTTACATATAAAAGTGGGAAGGTTATTGTCATTAGGGCTGTGCAATTAATTGCTTGTGATTGTCACGAGCATCTCGTCAGTAAAGCCGGTCTGGCATTTGGCATTAAATCGTCATCACCTGCTCTCAGATGAATCGCATTAGATTTTGAACGTGATATTGCCTAGCTTGTCAGTGAACTACGGCTCTGTGTAATAAATGCCGCTCCATCTGAGAGCAGGTGATAGTGATTTAATACCAATTACGGAACCAACTTTACTGACGAGATGCGCATGACAATCGCATGCGATTAATTGCACAGCCCTAATTGTCATGGGTTAAAAAAGTGTCAGAGCATGAGCAGATATTAACATTTTTACAGATACTGATAATTACTTTCATGTTACAGTCAATAGCTAATGGATGGCCAATATTACAATTATTCTTTAAATTTAGATTTTTCTAAAAACAAATGCAAAAAACTAAAAATGAATGTGTCGACATTACGGTCTTTAAATGAATTCAAAATCATAATATACAGCATTAAATATTTATAAATCGAGTTAAATGACAGCAAAAGTACTTATAATCTAAAAACGGGCAATGTCAATAGATTCTGCTTTATGTGGTTATTTTAATTATGTGATGTTATGTTTATTTGTGTATTTGATTTAATGTAAAATATTTTAAATAATGTGTGTAATTATATTTCATATGTTGATAATAAAATGTGTGTGTATAAATATATATACTAGGGATATGCCGGTATCAAATTTTCATCTTACGATTAATTGCTAATGCTTTTATCACGGTACATGGTATTATCAAGATATTGAAATTTTGTTGCAAAAAAGTGTTGTCATAATACAGTATAACAGGTTTAATATCTTTTTTCTTATAACAAAAATAACATTTAAATACAATAAAGCAATACAGAAAAAAAAATGTATAAAGTTAAATTTTACACAGATTAAAGTGCAAAAGAATTATAAAGACCAATAGGTAGCCTATCAATTTACAATAAGATCTCATTAGTTAACCTTAGTTAATGCATTAACATTAACAATGAGCAATAGCTACATTTGCTGCAGAAGTTATTAATCTTTGTTAAGCTCGGGTTCATAAAAAAAAAGTTGCAACTTTTGATTTTAACAACGTATTATTAAATATTGGAATTACCTAAGATTAATGAATGTTTATAAGAATTTTTCATTGGGAGTTTGTTAACTAATGAATTAACTAATGTTAACTAATGAAGCTGTAATGTAAAGTGTGACTGAACAAAGAATCAAAACACTTTTAAACAATATCTAGGGCATGTTGTAGTCCACATTAAATTGTAAAAAAAGTTTTAAAATAAATAGCCTATTAAGTCTAAATATTTAAGTATTTGGCACTAGGGCTGCACGATATTGGAAAAAACTCACATCACCAAATGACTTGAATAGCTCTATTTGGAGAGAAAAAAAATATTGATTTTGTAGGTGAGTAAATCAGCATAGGAAATAAACAATTTACAAGCATAGATAAATATAATAGAACAAAGATACAAATGAAATAAACAGTGCTTTGTATTTTTAAAGGCAAGTCCAACAGTATTCAGGTGCAGAAATTGAATAATAAAATGTAAAATAACACTGCATAACACAGTCTTCATTGTATAAATTAAATCTAATAAATCTGTGTTAAAGCTACAAAAGTGATTTTTCTCTGTTTTGTTGTTTGATTATGACACAGAAAGCAACAGAGACATTAAACTGCTGTTATTGTTATCCTCTTTCTTTCTCAATTGTTTACCTAAGACATAAGCAACTGTTTTTTTGTTTGTTTTTTTTTTTTTTTTTACAAGGATACTTGGAGACATGCATTTTGACACGGTTTCGCGCATATGTGTCGTACTATACTGGATGCGGCGCGACACGACGAATCCCCGCCAGTAAACTGATATTTTTTTTTATGCTTTCCTGGCGCCTGCCGTTGCTAAACATCCGTGATGTGCTCTCCTCGACGACGCGGAAGTTTCAACAAAGGATAAATGGATTTCCAGCACTGAAAATCGCTTGCAGTAGCTCTGCTACTAAATTTATTTAAAAATGGGTATCTCTGTGCAGCTGTCGCGTCCGGAGTAGACACGGTGTCTGTGTGTGAGCAAAGAAAACGAACAGTATAAATATAATGATCAGGCCTACTAAACATCGCACATCCTGCGATGTGACTATCGCGGATGCGCACATCGCGATATCGATGCTGAAACGATATATCGTGCAGCCCTATTTGGCACTGTGATGAACACCATAGCGAACACAGAAATCTGAATGGCTATTTAAGTAATTTAAATACGTTTCAAAAACAAAGTAGTGCAGCTGGTTTGTTTAAAAGTAGTGCATCTGCTGTCAGAGAGTGAATGTAGTGCATCTGCTGTCAGAGAGTGAATGTGCGCTTTCATTCAGCGCGTCTCCTTCACGTGTTCCACCATGCGCTTCTCATCCGTGTTTGTTTACATCAGAGTGCACACGCATCTTTGACGCAGTTTACAGCGGTGTTGTGCATTTAACCAGTTGATGGGAAAAGTACTCTTAAAATGCATTCAAAATTCTGATTAATTTGTAATAAATTATTATTCTCTGTATTCTGAAGTGCCCATGATAACAATATCGTGCATATTCATTATCGTGATATATTGCATTACCGAATACCAGCACGTCTAATACACACACACACACACACACACACACACACATATATACACATACATACATATACATATACATATACACATACATACATATACATATACATACATACATACATACATACATATACACACACAAAGGGAAAAAACAAAGGGGGAAAAAAAAAACCTTGACAAAAGGGAAAAAAAAAACCACTGGAGTATGTGACTTTAAACCACAACAGACTAGTGTCTGCAATGGCCAGACCGTCAGATGTTAGGACCACTCGCTGAATAATAAGCCTCTCTCACGCACTTGATCATGTATACTCATACCACAATATGACTCAAAAAAAAAAAAAAGGAGTGAGTAAGAGAAGATTTACACACCTACTCCAGATGGCACACACAAAGTTCCAGCATGCAGTTCCCATGGAGCCTGGTATAGTGTTATTAAAATCGATTTAAGATTACATTTGCTCACTCAGTGTCAGAGCTTTAGAGTTTTATTAGAAAACAATGAAGAGGTGAGCTGCTGCAACAACCCAAACCTGGTGATTTGTTACAATGGAAAAACTAGCAGATGCTGCTTCACCTGGCTGGAGATCATGTTTTATTGAACGATGACTGCTGGTAGCTTGCAACAGGGCACGCCTGCAGCTAATTGTTCCTTGTAACCGTTGTCATAAATCCAGCACTGTGCCTCTATCCTCATGCAAGTAGGTACAGCATAATACAGTCGGTCACCATCAAGTCAATGACCATCAATGCCCTTTTGTTCTCACACTGCTTGGATGCTTTAGAAAGTTTTCTCCCTGTTCTCTGTTGGGGGGGGGGGGGGGGGGGGGGGGGGGTGTGCACAATATATAGAGAACGTCAATTAGCCACTTTAATTCTGGATACTTGTTTCTGCCTAATTTAGTTTTCAAATCGCTTTTGTTTAATGTAAAGCAGGGGTGGGGAACGTTGATCCTGGAGGGCTGGTGTCCCTGCAGAGTTTAGTTCCAATCCTAATTAAACACACCTGAACAAGCTAAACAAGGTTTTCAGGATACAGGTTGGTATTTTTTATTTTTTTATTCAGGGTTGGCGCTAAACTCTGCAGGGACACCGGCCCTCCAGGATCAACGTTCCCCACCCCCAGATGTAAAGGGATAACGCAAGATTCTGGTAAATATTTTCCACCTCAATAAGAGTTATCCATAAAACTATGGATAACTAAATGTTGTGATGCCTAACTTAACTCAGGCAGTTAAGTGTATAATACTGGTCATTATCAGCAATAATTTGAAAATTAAAGGTACTGGGTCTGTATTTATTGTGCTCCAATTAAAATGTTTATTTGTGATTAAATGAACACTTGACATTATCACATTAAATTCCTTTAAATTATTTAGAAAAAACTAAATATGCCACAACAACCACTACTTAGAATATAATTTCATTGATAAATGCTATTGCATTGGACTAAAACTTACTGAATTTGCTCACACAGAATATAATAACGTTCCAAAAAATATATAATTTTTGTACTTCTTTAGGATTTTTTTTTCCCACCTTACACTTGTGGTGTTGCTAGTCAAAAATGTCCAACCTACAAAAAATAAAAATTAAAAAAAAAAAAAAAATTATTTCAATCAATCAATCAGCTCCTTCTGGAAGTGACTGATTGTAGATCTCATTGATCTGAGCTTACGCACCTTAGTCTGAGATAACATTGCCAATATTATACACAAATAATCCTTTTTCACCCCAAAATTGAGGTGCATAAGCTCAGATCAATAAGGCCTACAATCAATCAGTTCCAAAAAGAAATAATAAAAACTTTGCTATTTGAAAGAAAACAAGTTGACAAAAAGATTGAATCTAAGATTTGGTGATAATGTAGCATAATGAGAGATCCACAAGCAATTTTTAGAAGGACAGCAATTTTGATCTCAACAACCACTATAAGAATATCATTTCACCTAAAGAAGTGAATTTTGAAGCAAGGATGTTAACAACAACTTACACCATAAGACTCAGTAAAGTCAAATCATGAAACACTTGGCAGAACAACTGACATGAACATTTAGCATAAATCAAACCTCCTCTGACCTTGGGAACGTAACCTGGCTACTCGCCCATGAACATCTTGCCTCAAGGTGGAACAAATGCTCTTGATTCCAGCAATGCCATTCAACACATCAAGCAGAACTACTCAGACTAACGTGTCAGCATTTCATAAACACCACAGCCATCTATGAGGTTGAAGGTAAATTGAATAAGAAAAGCATCAAATAATATAAAACAAATGGGTTATTATACAACTGCCAAACTGTGACAAGACAATGAGGTAAGTTTGAGAAGATTATACAGGTTCAATTACTTGCCAACATGGAAGAAAAAAAACGACTTGACACTGAAGTGTCAATTCTCATGAGAAATTACTAAGGGAAAAAAAAAAAAAAAAAACCTTTAAAAGACTGCAAATTGGGTCAGAAAAATTTTGAGCTTTGTCAAAAGAGTTTTCCATGGTGAATAAGTAAATATAATTTAAAAACTGGGGAAAAAGGGATTTAGAGAGAAGGACAATCTTGTGCAAGTGCTTTACAACATTTAAGAGTGTCGCTGGACAATGCTAAATGTTCTGACATTGACAAAATGTTCAATAAATAACTATTACAAAAAAGAAAAAAATACATCTGAGTAAAATAGTACAACTGTAATGCTTAAGTACGTCACATATCGTAAAATAAATAAATAAATAAATAAATAAATAAAAACATCAGACACTAAATCTACTTGAAGACGAGCAAACTTTAGGAAAGTTTGTCCTGTATAACTGGGGTGGTTCAAAGTCAGCTGGGCAAAGCCATCTATTATTATAAAACATAAGAACATTACGCAGTTATATTCACCTATATTAGCTTAAGAAATGTTTGAAGTCGGTGAGGTTTTTTTAATGTTGTGGAAAAGTCTTTTCTCACCAAGGCTTAATTTATATGAGCAAAAATACAGTAAAAACAGATTAAATATTAAACATTACAATAATTTTTTTCTCTTTTCATATTTTTTTAAATGTATTTTTATGTGATGCAAAGCTGAATTTTCGCATCATTACTTCAGTCTTCAGTGTCACATGATCCTTCAGAAATCATTCTAATATGCTGATTTGCTGCTCAAGAAACATTTCTTCTAACTTTATGATGAACAGAAAGTTTAAAAGAATTTCTTGAAATAGAAATCTTTTGATAACTTTAATGCATCCGTGCTGAATAAAATGAATTCCTTTTGAACACTAGTATAAATGAAATGAATAAACAATAGTAGAAGCATCAGTGGCAGAAAAACAACACAATTAAGTAAATTACAGCAACAACTAAATGATGCATCTCTGTTTGATTATGACATCCAGAATTATGACAAGTTATGGGAAGTATTTAGTCAGTGGAAGTTTCACAAATATCCCTAATTTCCTTCACATTCTTTATCCTTATTGACATCAGCTTTCTTTGGAAATGATTGCCTGCGATTTTCTAAACCGAAACGCCTCATTTACACAATCTAGTAATCCAACCATTTCCTCCCCAGACAGTTAAGTAACTTTTCTCAATCCCCAATAATTTCCCAATTAAGTTATTTTTCTGAGGAGAATTCCTTCTTCACACAGTAGCTTCTGTACATTTTGCTTTGTACGGTTTGAGTCATTAAAGCAGCTTTGCAAATGGGTGCATAAAGATCTGGCTAAACAATGGAAACAAAGCAAACGGCACCATCCATCATCACAACAGACTATAAATAGCAATACATCACTCAGACCTTCATCTGAACGTTTCTATTAGGCGTGCATAGTGATTTCTACTGTATCAGCAATATAAAAATATCCGTGCGCAGTAAAAATAAGCACAGCCTTGTGTCGTCCCCGGTGCATGTATGATCCTGTACTGTTCTGTGATTAGGCTGTGCCGTGCCGCTATGTTCAGTTCTAACACAGAACATTCCATTAACTCCCTGGAGGCCACTTCCACTCCCAACTTTTGTATCTGCTCGGGAAGGTCAGACGGTCACCATGGCGACAGTTCTGAGGTCACAGGTCAACAGGGCCACACTGCTGACTGGTGATGAGAGATGACAGCATGAGAGGCCACGGGGAGCGCTTTGAAGTTCATAAAAACGAGTCACATGGACTCCATTATGATCCCTGTATGAGCAACTAATATCACATTGCGGGATCTAATAAATAAACATCAGCTCGTGGAGCTGCTTTAAGCACCGCCATCAGGGTTGCACGAGATAAAATGCACTCCTGTTAAATATTAGACAGCATACTAGTCAGTTCACCACCCAGCTCCATTAAGCATCTCACACTGGGTATTTGCCTGACATTGGGCTCCGACGGTTCACAAACATCCAAGTGTTTCCTCAAACAAAACACTGCCCTTAAAAAGTGCAAAACAGTGTGGTTCCCATTGCAGTGCAGCTTTTGTTGATTACAATAATATAGAAGAGTTCAGCTGTGTTGTGCGGACAAAAACCTACTAGTTGCAGAATCTCCCAGACAAAACATAGCTCAGCTATTTTCACATGGCCGTAATTGCATGCCGTGTGGTTTGGTGCCGTGGACCAAAGCTGCAGAGGATCCAAAAGAAGATGGCTGGCCATGATCCCGACGAGTCAAGACGTGTACGCAAGTGAATCTGGCCACAATCCTTTCAAATTACCAAGAACAAACTAACTTTTTTATTTTTTTTTTGGCCAGACAGTGAGAGAAAGGGCATCTTCATTTGAGATTCAACTCAAACAGTCAGTTAGATTTTCTTTAGAGTCACATGAATCAAACTAATATCTGAAAAGAATGGTCCACCCTCCACACTCACCTCAGGTTGTTTCACTGCACAAACACAACAGGAGATATTTAAAGGGGTCATCGGATGCGAAATTCACTTTTACATGTTGTTTGAACATAAAGGTGTATTGGCAGTGTTAGTAAACATCCACCCAATAATGATAAAAATCCACCAGTGTTTTTTTTTTTTTTTGATCCCTATAAATAATATCCCCTCTCTCAAATCAAGTCGTTCTCAGCTTCTTGGCTGTGTGATGTCACACAGATCCAAGCCCCTCCCACGATTGTTGATTGACACTGGCAGTTTACCATAGACCCGCCCTGAGTGAGCTGTCAACAGTCCGCCATTGTTTCACCGCCGGAGCAAATGTAGACAAGAATGTCTCCTAAGCGTGTTCTGTTGTAGAATGTAATAAACATAGCAGTCGTCATTTACTCCCCACATCTGAGCCGCTGAAGATGCTGTGGATTACATTTTTGAAGGGAATGTGCCCCCGATCTACCTAAATGCATTTATGTTCACACGCATCATTTGTGATCCAGCCTCACCCACAGAAGAAGTGAGTATAAGGTTCTTTTATGAATCTTTGCAAATCGCCTTTCCTAATAATGTGCTAGTTAGCAAGTTTTGTGGCTAAAGTTTACAGTCTCATGAGAACAGCTCATCACCCCACGGAAGAGAGGGGTGGGGTGAGCAGAGAGTAGTAAACGTGACATCAGTGGCAAAACTGAAGTTGAGCCACTGATGTCACATGGACCTGTTTTACCGATGTATTTACTACTTTTCTGGACCTGGGAACACATCAGTTGCATTGCTGTCTATGGAGAGTCAGATAGCTCTCCAATTTAATCAAAAATATCTTAATGTGTGTTCCGAAGATGAACGAAGGTCTTACGGGTTTGGAACGACATGAGGGTGAGTAATTACTGACATAATTTTCATTTTGGGGTGAACTAACCCTTTAAGAACTGTTCAATTATTTTTGTCCATGAAAATTATTGGGGTCCTTTGGTTTTTACTATATGAGGGGGGAAAAAACAATGACATTTTTCGAAATATCTTCTTTTGTGTTCCACATAAGAATGTCAAACAGGTTTAGAATGACATGAGGGTAAATGATGATTGAATTTAAATTTTTTTCTGAATGGTGAGAAATACTTGTGATAGCTAACTATTCAACTGGCTTCTTATTCAGCAGGTACTGAAGCTTTAACCTTATTTCAAGGTAGGGCTATCGCGGTGAAGGAATTTCCCTTGTGGTAATTGAGTGGCTCAAAAGCGCTGTATTATCGCCATATCTATCTATCTATCTATCTATCTATCTATATCTACATCTACATCTATATATATATATATCTACATCTATATATATCTATCTATATCTATATCTATATATATCTATCTATATCTATATCTATATATATCTATATCTATATCTATATCTATATCTATATCTATATATATATATATATATATATATATATATATCTATATCTATATCTATATATATATATATATATATATAGATAGATAGATAGATATTTTTATTACACATATATACATACAGTGGGTACGGAAAGTATTCAGACCCCCTTAAATTTTTCACTCTTTGTTATATTGCAGCCATTTGCTAAAATCATTTAAGTTCATTTTTTTTCCTCAATGTACACACAGCACCCCATATTGACAGAAAAACACAGAATTGTTGACATTTTTGCAGATTTATTAAAAAAGAAAAACTGAAATATCACATGGTCCTAAGTATTCAGACCCTTTGCTCAGTATTTAGTAGAAGCACCCTTTCGATCTAATACAGCCATGAGTCTTTTTGGGAAAGATGCAACAAGTTTTTCACACCTGGATTTGGGGATCCTCTGCCATTCCTCCTTGCAGATCCTCTCCAGTTCTGTCAGGTTGGATGGTAAATGTTGGTGAACAGCCATTTTTAGGTCTCTCCAGAGATGCTCAATTGGGTTTAAGTCAGGGCTCTGGCTGGGCCATTCAAGAACAGTCACGGAGTTGTTGTGAAGCCACTCCTTCGTTATTTTAGCTGTGTGCTTAGGGTCATTGTCTTGTTGGAAGGTAAACCTTCGGCCCAGTCTGAGGTCCTGAGCACTCTGGAGAAGGTTTTCGTCCAGGATATTCCTGTACTTGGCCGCATTCATCTTTCCCTCGATTGCAATCAGTTTTCCTGTCCCTGCAGCTGAAAAACACCCCCACAGCATGATGCTGCCACCACCATGCTTCACTGTTGGGACTGTATTGGACAGGTGATGAGCAGTGCCTGGTTCTCTCCACACATACCGCTTAGAATTAAGGCCAAAAAGTTCTATCTTGGTCTCATCAGACCAGAGAATCTTATTTCTCACCATCTTGGAGTCCTTCATGCGGCTTTCATGTGTCTTGCACTGAGGAGAGGCTTCCGTCGGGCCACTCTGCCATAAAGCCCCGACTGGTGGAGGGCTGTAGTGATGGTTGACTTTCTACAACATTCTCCCATCTCCCGACTGCATCTCTGGAGCTCAGCCACAGTGATCTTTGGGTTCTTCTTTACCTCTCTCACCAAGGCTCTTCTCCCCCGATAGCTCAGTTTGGCCGGACGGCCAGCTCTAGGAAGGGTTCTGGTCGTCCCAAACGTCTTCCATTTAAGGATTATGGAGGCCACTGTGCTCTTAGGGACCTTAAGTGCAGCAGAAATTTTTTTGTAACCTTGGCCAGATCTGTGCCTTGCCACAATTCTGTCTCTGAGCTCTTCAGGCAGTTCCTTTGACATCATGATTCTCATTTGCTCTGACATGCACTGTGAGCTGTAAGGTCTTATATAGACAGGTGTGTGGCTTTCCTAATCAAGTCCAATCAGTATAATCAAACACAGCTGGACTCAGATGAAGGTGTAAAACCATCTCAAGGATGATCAGAAGAAATGGACAGCACCTGAGTTAAATATATGAGTGTCACAGCAAAGGGTCTGAATACTTAGGACCATGTGATATTTCAGTTTTTTTTAATAAATCTGCAAATATGTCAACAATTCTGTGTTTTTCTGTCAATATGGGGTGCTGTGTGTACAGGAAAAAAAAGGAATGAGGAAAAAAAAAATGAACTTAAATGATTTTAGCAAATGGCTGCAATATAACAAAGAGTGAAAAATTTAAGGGGGTCTGAATACTTTCCGTACCCACTGTATATTATATATATATATATATATATATATACACACATATCTGTGTGTGTGTGTGTGTGTGTGTGTGTTACGATGTAAGGAATTCAGAAACCGAAACTAAATTGCATTGAAAAAGGAAGTGAAGTAAACAGAAGAGAATGACAAAATAACGGTCCACATAACAGAACATAATCCTGAGAATAAAATCGTTAGGCTATTGTTATATAACAGTTAGTGCTGATCCTCGAATCTGACTGGACAAGAGACTTTTTCTGTTGATATTTCACCTGCGAGTTCTAGACGGGCTGTCAGTCAGTGCAGTTTCATTGTTGCGCCACAAGGTGGCATCAAGAGACTGTCTTTGAGTGAGTCTTTAAACCGTTCATTCAACTATACGTTCAAAAACGTTGATTCATTCAAAGAGAGATGTAATGAAACACGCTGTTGAAATCATTTTAACTTTGAGCGCCACTTTTAAAGGCTCAGCTGACCAGCAGAGCGTCAATGCTCAGACAGAGATTTCGCTTTCCTTGGACATGACAACCTATTTTCACAAATATACAAGACTCAGCCTGAAGGACAGACGCAGGAAATCGCATGGGCTCAGTCGATCTGTCTCTCATTCGCTGTCTGTTTAGGCTTGTTAAGTGCAAATCTACTGAGCCTCTGTACAAATCAGCATGGTACACATTATAGGCGCTTTTTTTTGGTTTAGAAGTATCAGAGTTGGGACACCAACAGTGCTCAAACTTTTGGAGAGGATTAGGGGTGTTCACATAGGACACGGATAGAAATAGGATACAAATGATTAAATAGAATATGAGGGTCTCAAGACATAGTATTCAAATAACTATTAAGTACTAAATAAATTATTTTTAACCTAAAACAGTGATGCACATTGCACAAGACACTAAAAACAAGAAAGGCAAACATTTGCATTTTGGTCATTTTGACTCCCTCAGACAGAGCCAGTGTGAGCATAAGGCAAGATGATTGATTTGACAAGCAGAAAATGGGTAGATCCGCCATACCGCGACAAGGACTGGGAATCCAGAAAAAAGCAATGTCGTCGTCGCTGGTGTCATCACAATGAGACTAGCGTTATCAGAGGTTTTTTTTCAAGACAAGTAGACAAATGTCCCGCAGGTGGCCGGTCCGTGTTGCATGACTCCATACTGTGCTGTTAATCGATGGATTCTGTTGATCATTCCTGCTGTAGCGAAAGATTAATACGTCTGGAGAGCGAGCCTCAGACCCAGCCTTGTCTTCGAAAACAAACAGCGGGTAGCAATTTGTTCCAAGCACAATATCAGCCCTCTGGACGCAAATAGAAATCTCCAAGAAGGAATTCAAAACTCCAAAATCGAGGAGTGGCAAGCCAAGCCAAGCCAAAGCTGCTGGAATCATTTTCCACAACTTGGAGTTTGAAACAGCCAAAATATATAGAGAGAGAGAGATAGAGATTACAAGGATAGACATTAATAGCTAACTTCTAGCAATATGCACCCCATTCGGGAAAGAATTACACTCAGGTGTCCATAACGCTAATGGTCAACCGACACATTGTTATCAAATGGCTGATGTGATATCTATATAATATATGTGACCCTGGACCACAAAACCAGTCATAAGAGTACATTTTGATTGAAATATTTTTTTTTAAAAGATTTGAAAAAAAAGATTGAAAAAGATACAGCTACGAGATACAACTATTTGAAAATCTGGAATCTGAGGGTGCAAAAAACTCAATATTGAGAAAAAAAAAAAAAATAAAATAAAAAAAAAATAAAAAAATCGCCTTTAAAGTTGTCCAAATGAAGTTCTTAATGCATATTACTAATCAAAAATTAAGTTTTGATATTTACAGTAGGAAATTTCCAAAATATCTTCATGGAACATGATCTTTACTTAATGTCCTAATGATTTTTGGCATAAAAGAAATCAATAATTTTGATCCATACAACGTATTTTTGGCTATGGCTACAAATATACCCCAGCGACAAGACTGGTTTTGTGGTCCAGGGTCACATATGCAATACAAATTAAAAATGGCAAATAACTATATAAAATTATGGAAATATTTAAATATTTGCTCAACTGGGCACTGTGGGCAGAAATTGTCATTATTACACATAATGGTCCTAAATTGGTAATATCATTAAAATTGTATTTTCTTGATAATTATTTCTCTTTTGTTTCCTGACAACCCAAATTTCACTGTGTTTAACTTTAAGTTTGTATACCGGTTTGAAATAAAATTGAATTTTGTATCGAGAAGCAAATTATAAATATCAAATGAAAAAGAAAATTGGCCAAGAGAAAGAATTTTTTCTTAATTAGCTGGACCATACAGCGAATTACAACTCAATATTGAAAACAGAATGGATGGCAAAATGAACTCCAGAAAAAAAAACAAAAAAAAAAGAATTAAGATGAAGGAACAACTTATTGTTGATGTCGAACCACTTCCTGACTACATACAATTACGGTCTATCCTTTTCATTAGTAAACAAATTCAAAAGAACAAAATAAATGCTTTTTGCTTTTTTGCCACCTCAACGTTGGGCTCACTGAATGGAAGAGCACTGCGGACTGTCAATATTCAATTACTATTAATAGGATTCATTACTTCCATATCTGCTGCAGGCATCCGAAGACAGTGAACACCCAGGAACTCCTCCTCCCATCCACCGGAGTTTGTTATCTCCTCTGGTCAGTCTCCTTCCATTAGAATAACAGATGAGTGTTTGCATTTCAGACCACTCTGCACCACAAAACAAATTAAACCCCACACTCAAAAAAACAATGCGTTTTTACAGACATCATTATTTTAGCAGACCAAACATGTTTTGTTTTTGCAGCCCTTACTTAGTATTGTCACTCCCCGGCTAATGCAAACAAAAATTGCCTATTAATTCAAGTGCACTGGCAAAAATCCAGACCATCTCAGAGTGGGCAATGTTAAACAACTGTGCTGCAGCACAGTACATTCATTTCAATTTGTTTTATGTGCTTACAAAACTATTACAACCAAAATTAAAAACTTGCCAACCTTTATCAGCTTAATCGGTGGCCTTGATTTCAAGGTAATTACGAGGATTTGCTTAACTGGAGCTAATGAAAAGGATATAGCAGGGCTCTAGACTGTGACCAAAATGGCATTTGCAACCATTTTTTGAGAATATGCGAGTTAAAATTTGACGTGGTCGCATTTGTGCGAGTGCATGGTCTAAGCTGCTCCAAAGCGTCTGCTTCATACAGCGCACGCTGCAGAGCCTCGGCACAATGTACCAGGAGTCAGATTTCACTGATCACGTGAAGAGAGGCGCTTTTAGCTTGAGCACTTCAGGTGTAGAGGCTGGTTTATACTCGCTGCGTCAGCACGAGCGCGATGGTGCGTGCCGCGGACGGAGCGCAACGGAGGATTTGGTTTTCAAACTAAAATAAAAGACCGCTTCTTAAACCAGAGAAGGTGAACATGTTTTTTTTTTTCCACAAGAATACCAACATGTAAGTCCTGTCAGCAACAGCCAGTTTAGTTTTACATTTCTTTTTGTTTTCGTTTTGAAAAGCTTGTTATATTTGTGGTTTACCTCACGTTACGCTATGGAGGCTTGCCTTAATTTTTTTTATTAGTAGTATTATTTATTTCATTACTCCGTGTTTGCTAAACATTCTGTAATTTATTAGTCGATATATAATACAGCATGTGATCTATCCTATGCCATGCCTCGTCTTATTCGTTTTTGTTAATAAAGGTTATGTAAGTTATAGTTTGTCATTGTAGCCTACTGTTTTATTGTTGTGCTTTTTAATTAAGAATAACAATGAATCCATCTTTTGTTTTAGTCTTAAAAAGTGAAATGTGTATACATAAGCAAAACAGACAATTATCTTTTCTTATAAAACGTGACAAGATCGCGAATTTGAAAGTGAAAGCGCACGAAAAAAGGAATTCCTGTTCACAAAATTTAAAAATCACAAATAATACTGATGAAAAGAACGGGTTGAATGTTGAACATTATGATAAAAGTTCATCAGCATGCATTGATTAATCAAATGTTGTAGCAAGAAATACATAAATAAAAATAATTGACCAAATTATGTGCTCGTGCGACCAACTGAGAAAGTTAGTCGCAAAAGAGCGACCAGTGTGAAGAATGATTCTAGAGCCCTGTATAGGCTATCTCGGTAAAAAAGTAACTGCATTCACTGATTTTACATGCAGGATGAAGAATAAGGAAACCAAACTGAAAGTCCTGTAGAATTAATCTAACACCAGTGATTTCATAACTAAGTTAACTCATGGTGCAGTTGTGCTCATTTATACGACCATCAGTTCCAAGGTTTACCTAAAGCCTAGCCAATGGATATTACACATTTTTTATTTGAATGAAATCTGTGAATATTAAAGTAAGTGTTTTAATTAAGAAACTGACCTTGTGTTTTAGATACAGTACCAGCAATAGGCCATTAAAGGGTTAGTTCACACCAAAATGAAAATGATGTCATTAATTACTCACCCTCATGTCTTTCCAAACACGTAAGACCTTCGTTCATCTTTGGAACACAAATTAAGATATTTTTGATTAAATCGGAGCTTTAATCAAAAATGTTTTCTTTGCGCAAAAAAAAGTATTCTCGTAGCGTCGCAAAACTGAAGTTGAGCCACTGATGTCACATGGACCTGTTTTACCGATGTATTTACTACTTTTCTGGACCTGAGAACATTTCAGTTGCGTTGCTGTCTATGGAGGGTCAGATAGCTCTCAGATTTAATCAAAAATCTCTTAATTTGTGTTCTGAAGATGAACGAAGGTCTTACGGGTTTGGAACGACATGAGGGTGAGTAATTAATGACAATTTTCATTTTGGGGTGAACTAACCCTTTAAGGTTAAAATTCTTTAAAAACTGGTGCACTTATACAGAACATTTGCTTCTGAATTATACTGCATTCTCAATGAGCTCATGAAGTTCACGGTAGTATTTTAAAAGAAAGCTCATGACTATTTAAGTATCATTACCATTTACATGGATATGAGGTTGCAAAAGAGCAGCAGGGCATTTTGAATTTTTTGCTTTTAAAAACAACAACACTGGAGATATTGATTTATTCAAAAAAAGAAAAAGAAAAAAGAAAGAAAAGGAATATGCAAATAAAAGCATAAATAGTTTTTCTTGTAAAATGAGTTCTTAATTACGCCAAACTTAAAAGTAAAAAACATCAACGCAGTCGTGATTCATAAAGTTTGCCCCTTTAGTTAAACGATATATAAAATTAGCATATGACCTTAAAACAGAAGGAATACAAATCAGAATATAGTTCAAAACATCCAAGCACTGTGTAATGACGAATTTTGGGTATGCATTATGTGTTCTTGTAAATACAAATTCTTGTTAATGGAGTTCGTTCCGCAGAGGTCACCTGTTCTTCAGGGACCTCTCTTCAAAAACAATCTCATACGAACAGGTCTTGAAGCAATGCCCAATGTCAGTGGGCTAATTTGCAATGCAAATGCGCATTTGCTGTAATTTCAGCAAACAAAAACCGCAGTTCTGAAACCAAGCAGGATCGATTTATCAAACGAGAACAAAATTTGAGTGCAGCACCTTGCTTCAAATTAAATGTTACGGTATTAGCCCAGTAACTTGGGGAACAGACCATGCACAAACACTTTTGCTTTCGCTTTAAACCACACAAGCATCAATTATAATAGTTATGACATCTAATCTCCTTATAAATGCAGGCCGTCTCACATTCTACTGGATATTCTCCCAGTTTGATTACCGGCTAGATGACCCTCAGCAACACTAAACTGTTTTTATTGCAAGAGACTTAATTACGAAATCATAACCCCTTAAAAGCCACAAAAGTACACAAACAAACACCAGGGCAAATGTCAGGAAATACTGCGATGTACCAAACCCTAGACAGCATCACACAAGTGAATCTAAATTAACTGCATTTTGCTAAGCTATTTACAAGAATTTAATAGCATAAAAATTAGGGGTGGGAGAAAATTTTTGCATTGCGATTCTCACTTCAACAATTCGGAGCTTAGTTTTTTTTGCATATTCACAGCCGTATATACACAAACACACACTCAAAAGCATCAAACAAGTACACAATCTTGCATAAGGTTTCATGGTTGAAGCAAAACACAAGGGCAAATCATTCTCCTTGACAAATTGCTTTCGTTCCTCTTTTGTAAGTTGCTTTGGATGAAAGCGTCTGCTAAATGTATAAATGTGAACGAAAATAACAGGTTTCATTGTACAGGATATGCACTCTGAAAAATGTGCCCTTGAAAATATACGGTTTCAGCCGCCAGTATTTCACTACTTTCCCTTTCAAATGCTCTACAAAGGGATCATTTATGCAGTTTGTAATGCAGTATTAATTTGATACACAATTGTTTTGATTTATTATTCATTTGTAATTATTTTATAAAGTACTTAAAAGCAATTTAATTAAATGCACAAATAAATTAAAGTTGGAAATCAATAATAAAAGTGTAGATTAATAATTGTTTTACAATCAGATTGTGTGATTCTCAGAATCATATTGTGAGGTGCCTAAATATTAAACTTTCTAGTATTGTCTTCTCTATGAAGGATACACTTTGCTGCCTTAGATTAGATCAGTCTACTCTTTAAAACAGTCTTCCTGTTGTTAACACGAGTGCGGGAACTAGTCAGTTGGCTGCAGATACCTTTAAGCAAAAACATTTCAATAGGCAACTCTTTTTGCAAAGATCAAGAATACATTCACTATTTTTCTTATAGATAAACATCCATTCCCCAAACACTATATCCTCCAAGCTATTGCTAAATTCAGTAGACAATAATTGATAATTAAAAATTAATCATCGTCTTTACATTGACAAAGCACTAGCTCAGCACAATGTCAAGACATTGTTTTTTTGAGTCTCACCCAAGGACTTGTTCTTTTTAAGCAATTCCTTTCCATTCGCAGACTATTTATCTCAGTGACGGGCCAAGGGGCATGGCGTGCACGCGAGCTTGGCCTTGACAAATTGAGCCAAGGCCTTGGTGAAAAAGGGAAAAAAATACAGACAATCTAATGAAATCTCACTCCATCCGACCATGTCGAACTATGCCACGGCTTAATTAAATGGTTTGTGGAGAAACGGAGCTGGAGTGGGCGGCAGGGTGACGGTGCTTGACAAAAAGGATGTTAAGCTCACACCTTAAACACATCTGGCTTTGGTTACGGGCTCTGCTTTAGGTTCAGACTCCATTTCACGAGTCCATCTTTCTCTCTGCTCAACTTGAGTTTTTTTTTTCTGGGAAATCCGGACAGCTGCTGAAGCTGCAACACAGCAAAAGGACAATGAAATTCTGCTAGTGTCACTGTCATGAAGGTGTTTGCACTGGTTGCAGGCTTGCAACAAAGGTTTATTATAACAGGGCTGTAATTTCTCTGAAACTGAAGGAGATGTTTTGTGTGGAGGTGTCGAGGTGTGGTTAAACACCAGACCAAACCCCAGACGGTTGTATCATTACCCTGCTGTCGTCTGCAACCTCAAGTTAGAGCTTGTTTTGCAAGTTTGAGGCGTATCCAAGATTCTCAGGGCTATCACTGTTCAGTATTAACACACTGGAGAAATCTGAACATTATTTTCCACTTATCCACTAAATCTGATCCTTCTCTCTTCGGTTTCCGACTGGGTGAGAACAACTCAATACCCGACTCCAAAACAATGGCTTAGGTTTCAACTAATGTGCTCATTAAATTTTTGTTACAAGAAAGTCTTGCATTTGTATAAACAAACTTTGTAATGTTTGACAAGTTGAACAGCATAAATCTGGTGTGTTGAAACATTCAAATGAATCCAATCATCTGTTAATTACTGAAATTAGAATAAAGGGGTGGTGTTTGAAAAAAAAAAAAAAAAAAAAAAAGTAATTAAATAAACCCTCCAGAAACTACATTTTATCAATATAATTTGTGCACATTTACAGTCTTAAAATATTCACCAAAATAAAATAAATATTCGTATTAAATATTCACCAAGAAAAAAAAAAAAACAATTTTAATTAAGGGCTTCCAATCTCTAAAGTAAACCCTAAATGGCAATAAATGGAGTTAAAAGTTGTTTACTTAAGAAATCATTTTGAAAAACCAGGACAAACTTAAATTATTTCTTTCACAGACTGCACCGATCAGTTCACATTAAACAGTGGAAAAATCATTAGCCTGTATGTAAAAAAGATGAAAATTATGCAAATAATAATATTATTATAAAACAAAAAATATATATACTAATGTTCAAAGTCTGTCTGGAGTAAAAGCATCATTACTCCAGGCTTGAGTGTCACATGATCCTTCAGAAATCATTCTAATAAGCTGATTTGCTGCTTAAGAAACATTTCTGATTATCAAATGTTAAAAATAGTTGTGCTGCTTGATATTATTGTGGAAACCATACTACATTTTAAGGATTAATTAATTAATGGATAGAAAGCTCAAATGAACAGCACTTATTTTTTACAAATCTTTGTTACAAATTTAAAGTCTTTACTGTGACTTTTATTCAGCAAGGAAGCATGAAATTTAAGAGTTTTGAATAAATTTGAAATAATTTATTAAAAAAAAAGATGAATTATGAAAAGTCTTTTTGTAAACACAAACCTCGTTTCAACAGAAAAAGTGTCCACAGAAAATAAACAAGTAAAAATGCATGGATTCTTTAATAAAAACAAATGCTAACAAACAAAATACTAAAATGCCCCGCTAGTCCTTCGTTAGCTCAGGGGAACTGTATTAATTACTGGAGTTGCAGCAGACACATGGCAGATGACTTGTAGTGGCTGTGGCTCTGTAACTGTCTGGCAGGAGGCTTGGGCTTACATGTGTGAAAAGATGTCAACAGATGTAAGAAAGTCTTCCACACAGAAAAACACCACCCAAGGCTGCTCAAGAACATAAATTCAACAACTTTTTGAATAACGTCATTACATTATGAAACAAACTGGCTTTTTAGACTGTCTGGAATTGTAACTGGCTTTAAAACAAACCAACTCCAAACTTTAAGAGGTGGGATCTTTATTACAAAGAGCATTCTGGCTTTATGGCTCCTTCAGCTTGAACTGCACAGGTTGCACTAGAAGCACTTCAAAGTAGACTGCTTTCCACACTGCCATATGATTCGAGCAGCTGATGTCAGGACGGGGAACGGCACATGATTGCTTGCTTAGAATAATATCGTATGATCAAAGCATTGCCAGAAACAGCTACATTTCAATGGCCAAGAAGTGTTGGAGTTGGCACACCTGACAACTTTCTCAGTATTTGCTAAGGTGTTTTGAGTAGTTTCTAAGCTGTTCTGAATGGTAGCTACAGCACTAGGTACTTGCTAACTATGATGTTTTAGTCTATCTTTCATTGTTTTTTGTGTGTTTTACCACCCACAAGACAAAACTCTTAATTTAAATTATTGTAAGCTTTCATTTAAATATAAGCTTAATTATGCAATTAAATAAGATTAGCACTGGGTAATCATTTGAGAACAATTTTTTCAGTTTTCAAAAATAAAAGCCACTCATTCTTAATGCTAATTCAAAATAAAGAGTAAAACAGAAGAGGAAGAGGGATTGGTTGTGATCTACAAGCACAAGAAATGAATACAACTAGTCACATGCATGTAGATCGATATGTCAATCAATGTCTATCGACTCAAGGGGTTTAAGATCTCGTACTGTGGTCTTGAGAAAGACACCTAGAGTAAGAATGATGCTTGCGGTTCTCTGGAAGACTGCCCACCCTGATGCTTTTACAGTATCCTCACTCTCAAATCTCACTCTCTCTATATCACAAAAGACAAGTCCATGTTCATAGCTCATTAGCTTTCACTAGAAATATCCAACCGTGCTGTAGTTGTCTACAAGGAGCAGTGGGGAATCACATGGCAAGCACAGGAATAAAGACAATGGAGCTGATTAAGTCTCCTGAATCAATGGAACGGTACAATGCATTGCACTACACTTGAAAAACAAAAAAGATTCAAATCAAAGCGATGAACACCCTGGCTGTAAAGTTCATCTTTTGTGCTGTGCTTTGCGGAGAAGGCAAATTGACAGTTAAAAACTGATCAACAACACGCTTGCACCAACACGCTGAGTTGCAAAACAGTGAACTGTGATGCAATATTTATCTTGTAGGAACACTTCTTTGAACCAATGTGATGAAAAAGATAATGGTTTTCTGAGAAAATGCAAATCCATTTTTTAAAACAAAAAGAAGTCTAGTTTCCATGAATAAAACATTTCACTTCATAAGTGGTTTATATAAAATGGAGAATGGGAAAGGAAGTACCTAGGCACCTCAATGAAGAGGGTCAGTCTGGACTACGATGAGCCATTTCCTCTCAACAGCTGAAAATCTCCGGAGGCCAATTATGTGCTTTTTTTCCCTTCCTCTTTCCTTCTGGGTCATTTTTAGCCTTAAGCTTTCATATTATCTTCCATTGCAACATTTTTGAGGGAGCGAAAGGAATTCGAGCGGGCTAAAAGGGGTTAAAGATGATGCATGAACCACAGGCGCACACCGCGACAGCTACTGGGAAAAAAAAAAAATGGCAAGCTTGATACATGTTTGCGGTTCCCATGAATGTGGCACTGTTTTCCGACTCACGATCCCCACAGTTTCAAAGAGAGGCATGGGAACCCATCAAAAGCCATAAATCATTGAGCAGCCACGTAAACATTCTTTTGCAAAATAGCATTATGGTTGTTTGAGGACACAAGACAAGCTTTGTTTTTGATGTTCCGCAATCCTTTCCTCATAAAGCAGATATTGATTCTAGGAAGGTAAACAAGGTAATGGGGTAAAATAACCTTCGAATCCAGATTCAATATAACCTGCATTCTGTGTTGCAGATACAGAAATAAGGTTAAAAGCAAACACTAAGATATTACAAAGACAAAATCAGCATTATATGAAAGCATTCAAGTGAAAGCGAATAAAAGAGACTGTAGTTTAAACATCTACTCAGACATGACAATTTGGTGACATGTAATTTCCCAAACTGAAAGTGAAAACATTGCATGACAAAGGAAAACGCCACCGTTTTTCCATATTCCAATATGTTTTTCCCTCAACTTAGACGAGTTGATACGTACCTCTCCCGTCTCAGTGCATGCACTTAATCGCTCTAGCGCGCGGAGCCACTATGATAGAGTTTAGCTTAGCACCATTCATTCCTTAGGATCCAAACAGAGATGAATTTAGAAGCTACCAAACACTTCCATGTTTTCCCTATTTATAGACGGTTACATGAGTAGTTACACGAGTAAGTATGGTGACAAAATAAAACGGGGCAATTTTCTAAGCAGATAAAAAATGATAACTATAATGTATGGCGGAAGAGCACTTCGCAGCACTTTGACCTCGGCGCAGTAATATTGGTTCTGTTGATGGAAGTTAGAGGGAGAGGGGGAGTTTTCAGGAGTGAAGATATTACTGCGCCGAGGTCGAAGTGCTGCGAAGTACTATGCATCCACCATGAGTAGCGACCACCACGACCCACCTTCAGTGAATAAACTAATGTGTGAATGAGGCATAAGGTTATATCTGAGATGCTGATGTAAGAATGGTAATATGCTGAACAAAATATTAAAACTCCTACACAGTAATTCTCATTACAAACCCTACTTGTAAAGCTTTGATTATTAATTCAAACTGAACAGAGTTCAAGCTCATCAAAAGTTTAGGGCTGCAACAACTAATCAAAATCGATTATTATCGATAATGAAAATCATCGACAACGATTCTCATTATCAATTAGTCGGGTCTGCCCACAGTGCACGTCCAACTTCAGCCGGTCGCGTCAAATTACAGCACTGAATAACGCATTTCTATGGACAAAATGCACTAAAAATAGTGGAGGAAACAGAATGAGATGCTGCGGGAGAAGTACGTGATCCAAGCTGCACAAAACATGAGAATTCTTTATTTTAAGTTTTAAGCTAATGCATTAGCGTAATGGCTTGCCCTGTCAGGCGCTTTGACAGATGCGTGTGCGTCCTCAGCGCAAAAACTTTCAGTTTACGGTCATATCCTTATCTGTAAATGTCACAAATTCACACGATCATTTCCATTTTTGCATAAAGTTCCATCCTGAGAGTCTGTGTTAAATTTAAATCTTTACTGAATGAGCGCGCGTCAGAGAGGGATTAATATTCAGCGCAGAAACATTCATTGTGCTGAAATATCTGTTGTTGAACGTTAAATTAAGGTTTACAAGTCAACATGTAGTGCACGTATTTTATGAGAGTAGGAACTGTAAAGGGATAACAGCGTGTAATTGTCTGAAAATAAATATCAGACGCTTCATAGTCGCCTTTTACAGGATAAAGAAATTACAGTAAACGTGACTGTGATCAAAAAGTGAACGTGTCCTTCAGAACATTACTCTTACCTGTTGGTTAACACTGAGTTTGTGTTTTTATTCTATCTTTATTATTATCTTAATTTTTGATGAAGAGATTTAAACTTTAGGCCTATATACAGTGCTTAAATTTATTAAAACAAATTTATGTAAGGTGTATAACAAATTATGTAAGCTTTGTGCCACTGCTGCTCTAAACTAATAGTATCTGTGTTTACGAAAATCATTTTTTAGCTATCTGCATTGGTTAGTCCTCCAATATGTGTAAGCTCTTTAGTAAGAGTAGGCTATTTCTAATGCTATAATTATTGCTGTTATCTATGATAGAATGAAAGATCTATGAAAGATGTTTTTTCAGATACACAGTTGCAGTCAAAAAAGTACCTAAACAATGCCAGCAAGAATGCATGCTGTTATGAAAGGCAGGAGGCCATTTTTTATTATTATGTGAATAAATACTATTTAGTTGTTTCAGTTTGTTATTTGCCAAATAAATGACAATAACAGTTTTAGATTTAAACAATTCTTTGACAAATTCCTAAAATATTTGTGTTTTCTCTTTATTATGACAGGTGGTCTAATAAATTAAGAACTGTATGTTTTCATAGCATTCAGTTGGCACGTTTGTTTGAAGAACATTGGGCAGAATGTGGAAGTGTTTTTTTGTCAATAAAATAAAAAAAAGAAAATGTAGGTTTTTTATCGAAAAAAAGATCGAGATTAATCGAAAAAATAATCGGCCAACTAATCGATTATCAAAATAATCGTTAGTTGCAGCCCTACAAAAGTTAAAAACTCTCAGCAGAATATCTGAGCCAGGAACGATGCTTGTAGCCTTTCTGACGGTTGCTCTTCAGGAAAAAACTGATGAAACTCAAAAGTTCTCTCATGTTAGCCTATGTGCTTGACTAAAAAGCTAGAAGCTCTTCTGTGAATAAAACACTAGAAATATCAACTGTCCTCTTGTAGAAAAGCAAAACGGCCTCTGTAACAGGAACTGCTAAACAAGTCTCTTAGTTATGGAAAAAAGAACAAGATGGAGAAAAAAAGCAAACAGCAGGACCACATGAATTAGTGAACGTGGCTTTGAACTTTAATTTATAAGCATAGCAAGATGTAGGTTAGCAGGCAAGGCACTAAATGCAACTGCAAATGAGAACATTTCTGACTGCCATTTCATTTCATACATGCTTTCTTTAATCAGACATCATCTTCTTAAACCCATTACTTATATTTTTAAACTGCATTTCTTAATTTTTAAACAAAGTAACTCCTTTACACTTTTTGTCAGTCAACTATGGTGGCTCATTATCATGATATCGCGCAAACCCCATAATTCAACTCGTGCCTCGGAGCAAATATACTGCTGTGTAGTCCTGGCACAATTATGTGCCATAAAACGTCAGCTGCAGCCCAGGATCCTGTTTTCCCTCGACTTTGGCGCAAAACACCTGCAAGTAACCGTCTGGTTTCACAGCTGTGAAATGCTTCAAACAGATTCATTTCTGATAATCCAAGCTCTTGTTTTCCATCAAAATAATAATCAAATAAATGGAACAAGGACTTTGTCACAGAGAATTCTAAGTGATTTTGGGTGGGACTCATAATTGTTCTGTATGGGATAGTTGCCATGTACAATATATTGCATTAAATGTAAAAAACAAAAAACAACAAACAAGCGCTCCACCATGACTATGTGGCCCTGGAGCGTCTGTGAATTATGATCATAAGGGAATGAAAACAAAGATAACTACGATGGAACAGATGGATCTGTCTCATGCAGTCTAATATAATCCTAAAGACTTCACTGAGAAACCATCGAGTCACAACGGCTGCCTAAACTTCAAACCCAGAGGGAGGTAACAAACTGAATCCTGACCAAGCAAGCAGGAAAATAATGAGATGAGGAATCTGGATGGTGTCCAGGACTTGAAGGCATCCACCTCTATAACCCATATTTTCTTTGCAGACTTCGGCGTACTCGCAGCCTCTCTTTAAAAATCTAATAATGGCACACCTCAATAACATAACCAAGTCACCTCATTTATTAATTCAGTCCATTCCCTTGGCCTTAACAGAAGAACTTAAAATATTTTTTAATAAGATTACTTAATTAACAGTGAAGCTGTAAAGCTTATGCATGAAGTTTAACATGCACATCAAGTCATCAATATATAATCTAATAAAATTGGTGGGTATTTTTATGCAAATCCATTAATTTTTGAAATATTACTGACTATGATATTCTGGTCTCTAGCTGGCGAAGACTTCCTTCAGTGCAAGTCTTTTGGATTCTCGTTTCATTGTTCACTCAGAAAAGTAACAGCACACTAGGGCTGTCAAAATGGCTGAAAAACTAAATTCGAATTTTGTACTTAAATATTATCAAAATTTGAATTATATTCGAATTTAAAAGACAATTTCAGTTAGAGGAAAAAAAATCTTTTGGCTTTCTCTCCTGAGGCCACAAGAGGGCTCATCGAGCAAAATATTACTAATCCACGGTTCTTCACAACAATAACACGACTATCTTTGAAAAAAAAAAGTGCATAATGTTTAAAATAATGTTCAAGCATATATAATTAAGTTGCTTAAACAATTAGAAACAAAACAACATCATGTATACACAGTTTAATACAAAGCACGGAAAACCAATCATAAAGAGTAACGTTACTTTTTTCATTTAAAAACATGAGATGCAGTGGAATGGGGAAAGACCCGTCCCGCCATAAATTTAAGACATGTTTTTTTTTCAAAGTTGAACTTACAATACTTTTAAATATCCGACTCTCTTTTGCGAAACGCGAGTGCAACGGTGATAGATGTCCCTCTAGAAAATGCGCAAAATATGCGTTCTGTGTGAACGGCTTGGTTTTAGTTTTGACGTAAATAACATCATCTCCGCATTGATGTTCTCTTTTTCCACAGTATTTTGAATGAACAACGTATCCAGTAGGGGTGGGCGGATCGATCCTAATATCGATACCAACGTTGGTATTGGTATCAGATCGATACTATCCTTATAAGATCGATAATTTAGGTTAATTTTCTCTCCTATACACTTAATACATTGCTTAATACATTTAACAAGCGTAGACATGTCTGTGGGTGTATATTCCGCTCTATTCACATCTCGTATGCAAACATTGGTGCTCCTCCCCTGCTACGCTGTTTTGTTGTCATGCCATCACGTGACTCAGCGGCTCCTAGCGCAAGCGGCAAGCGGATAGTTTTGGCTGCAGTGAGAGATGGAACAGTAGAACTCCGAGCTACAAAAGAAATGAAAAGAGGGGGAAGGAAATCCTTCACATAGTGCATATTGTATATAACTGTATACCGAGTTTGTCCTTTTTATGCAGTATCACTGTAAGGTGTATACTGAGCTTGGCCTTTTAATATTACTTAACGCATTAAGCCACTTTAAATGTTTTCATTATAACGTATTTCTATGGGAGTAAAATGCTTAACGTAATTTAGCATGTTTGCATATATATTCTGGGCTCAGCTGCATGCCACATATTATATTTTATTAACACACTGTATACTGAATTTAGTTTTTATATAGTCTTTATTACTGTCTTGCTCCATTACATCATTTTAAATGTTTTAATATTGATTATCAATGAGAGGAAATTAAATTCAGCGTGTTGCATTCATGTTCTGGGTTCATCTGCTTACCTGTACATACATAAGCCCTATTCGGACGGCAATTGTTTCTCAGGGGGACGTAAGTGATTTTCACCATTTACAGGGGGTAGTCGGTGATTTAATTGCCGTCCCAATTCATGATGTCGGTGTTTATCTCCCACCACCCCCGTAAAAATCCCCAGCCAAATTACCTATTGTTTATTGAAGAACACCAAGGTCGTGTGGTAATTTAATTGCCGTCCGAATCCACATCTGAGTTTACGAGAAGAAATCGATTCAAAATTCCATGTTTAATACCTTTTTGACTACTGCTGAACACCGAACGGTACTTCGCTGTAATTGCATGTATATTTATTTCTGAAATGCTGGAAACTATGCGCATTTTACTTTCACTTTCAAATTAGCGGCAATTCGGCATCAATTGATTGAATGGACAACAACAAAACAGTACTACAAACTCACTTATATGATAGAATAATTAGTTTTTTAAAAAACGAATAAAATGATAGGCTTATAGGTTTAATGTAAAATAACAATTATTTCCTATTTTTAAACATGAGATTTAACTAGGCTAATCAAATAATAAATAGGATTATATATTATAAAATATGCTTGGAATAATAAGAATACATTTCACATAAGTAGTATTGTTTAATACATTTTACACAATAAGAAGAATAAATTTGTAAATAAAATTAATTTTTATTTACAGCAGACAATCATGTGACTGGCCACGTGAGCAGCGCGTTCCCGAGTTCGTAGGATCACAGAACTCACTCCTTCACTGCGAATAAATCGTCATCCGAATCCATGAGTTTTATCAATGAGGTGATATGTAAATGTATTTTTACAGACGTCCATATGAGAAACAATTACCGTCCGAATCGGGCTATAGTATAGATTTTTAAAAACTATACCGAATTTGGCTTTTTCATATCACAGTTTTTTTATTGCAATAATAACAAACAAATATTACAGTGTGTACAAAACAAACAGAAAATACTGTACGTACATAACATACGAAAATCCTTTCAATAATAAACGATTTATGGTTTAATAGGTCTTCATTCAATAAACCACTTACATTAAACTTTTCTTTAAAATGGTTTTCTATGGGAGGAAAATGCATAATGTGAAAACTTTGAGCATTGCTTTCATATTCTGGGCACATCTGCTAACTTGTATATCTAGTTTGCAACATTAATAAGGTGTATACTGAGTTTTGTCTTTTAATATTAAGTTCTTAATTTACTAAACCACGTTATTTTTTTCTTTATAACTCTTTTCTATGGGAGGAAAATACTTAACATGAAACCGTGCATTGCTTTGGCTCCTCTGCCTGCAAAGTCCTTTTAGAAAGGCAAAGAATATCCACGTAGCTTTAAGGTGAATATAATATTAGTCATATCAACATTAGTTAGTTAATTTTTTTTAACTGTCGTTGGTCATTTAAATGTATGTTTTTTAAATGACAAGTATCGGTATCAGTATCGGCGATACTGGCCCTGTATTTACTCGGTATCGGATCGATACCAAAATTTGCAGTATCGCACACCCCTAGTATCCAGTGGGTTCAACTGGATAGGTTTAAAAAAAAAAAAAAAAAAAAAGCATTAAAATGCAATGACACCTACCTACATAGTCATCTCGTGCGCCACTGATAAGGCTGCCTGACGCACACCTAAAATTCGTATGCAACGTTTTGCATTCAAATGTGGATTTTTATTTTAAATTCGACGAATATTCGAAATTCGAGTTTTTTTTTGACAGCCCTACAGCACACAAGCCGCTTTTTGATTTTAGGTATCGTTCATGTGTATAGCAAGCATTACATCCTAAAGTTGAATGCTTTTTTAATAGAGGTTTGCCTTTGGAACCACTAAAAACAGTACTAAAATCATGCTCAAGATGAAATTGACAACTTTTGAACTTGCTTTCCAAGTTCACCTATGACTTAAATGTTGCCACGCTTGAGAGCACATCAACGACTTATTCATCCCTCTCATTACATCACCTAAGAAAAACAGGAGAGTAAAGGAAAAAAACTACACAAAAGCATCTGCACAAGAAAAAGAGGAGGCACTGTTTGGATAAATCTGAAACTTTTCTCAGTCTGTAGAAGAAATCCTCCACTTGGAACACAAATGAGACATGTTAAAAAGGTTAAGCCCCCGGCACTGGTGTAACCAAACCATACGCTTTTCAAACTCGGCCAGCAGCGCTGTCAGCATGTCTCATCACACAATGTGGGTCTGGGGCTCGGCCAGGTGTGATTTCTGCACAGCGGAGCTGCAGTGAGAAAAACCACGCTTCAATCTTATTACAAAAGATCACAGGTAATTTACAGTGATCCGTAGCAGCTCGACAGTCCAACAAAACATTCTCGGTTTCAAGCTCAAATGCATCTTGTGGCTTCAAGTTTCTTCCCTACTTACGACTGTGAGCAACAGTTTTGAAAGCTCACGGCATCAAATTGCAAAACAGAATTACAATGCAAATGAAATTTATACGTTTAGTTCTTAAACATGGATTAATTGGTTCTGGTAAAGTGCCAAGAAATTCAGACTATTAATTAACCCCCATCAGAAATAGACTTCAAAATAGAAGTTCTATGCTATGATGTCCTAGCACAAGGGACTTTTAACATTTATGGACACGCAAAGCGTTTTAATAATAATAATAATAATAATAATAATAATAATAATAATCCCATGATGCACCACTCGTCATTTGGCTGGTCCTACAAAACCAATGCCAGTTTAATGATAAAAGCTGAAACATGTCTATCGTAATGAACTTTGGTCAGCTGTGAAACCATCAGTCAGTGACACGAGTCGTCATGAATAAGCCATGAACCTGAACACAGAAGCTGCATTTTAAAAATTGTGCACACGCACTGTCTCCAAACACTAAAAAATGGCAGCATTATTAGTTCATCTCTCAAGAGATACAGGACTGTACGCCAGCGTAGACCCCAAGGCATTCATTTTCAGCAATTACTAACCACAGCATATTCAGTGCTCCCTACAAAGCGTGCAGAGATCCATTCATCACCTGGTTTTACAGTAGCATCTGGACACTGGGCTGTTTGTCTTTTAAACTGAACCCATTACTGGAAGGACGGGCTGTAATACACATCTACATTAATCATCTAACCTAATGAATTGGCTATCGACTCATATAATGTGCTATCAATTACATATGGGGATTGAAAAATCTGATTAGTGTTCAAAAGTAAGAAGTTGTGAAACAGTCTAATCGTAAACAAAACCTACAGGCTGTGCGTGTGTTAAAAAAAGCATACATTGGTCAGGAAGTGAAGTCACTGCTCATTCTGCTCAAGCTTACAGTCAAGGGCCTGTTACAAGCTGAGAATATCAAATGACAACCGGAGAACGAGTAAGATGTTTTATGCATTCCATCAGAGAGAGCCAGAGCATTCAGACGTAACGTGCAGGAAATGTTCAAAATGCATGAATTTCCTGAGAATGGGGAAATGAGAAGAAAAGGACAAATCTGCATCTTTAATAATTAGAATCTCATTGTGCAGTAGCACACTTTGAGATCTTTGCTTTAAAGGTACACTTCAAAGTCATGTGGATGTGTTTGGGACTGACAACCATATTTACTAACAGTACTGCCAACAAATTTTCATGTTAATACAACAGCTAACAAAAGCAACACAAAGCTACATCTTATTTTAATTGAATAACCAAAGTCAGATCTATCTTCTATTGAGAGTTAATCTTAATGACAAGTTAATCTGTCAAATCTTACTTTAACTGACAACAGCTTCATAAGTCCACCTAAAGAATAAACTGTGTAAACAAACTGTACTTAACACACTAAATCATGACTGATAATAACCCTGAATTCAGCCTAAGGTAGTAGATCTCATGACTAAAAAAAAAAAAAATGTCTGGGTCATAGTTGTTCCCAAAATTAAAAGAAAAGAAAAAAAAACATTTTTAATAAATAATAATGATGTGTAACATAATGATGTGTAACATAATTATTTTGTTTATTTATTTTTAATTAAGCACATATTCCTATTATGTGGAGAAAAAAAAAAAAAAAAAAAACTTTTTCCAATATAAAACAAAAAATAATCTTGGGTCACACAATGTGAGTCCAGTGCTTGGCCATAACTGATATTTAAATTGTACATTTATAAAGTATTCATTGTGATCGTATCTGTTCTATGTAGGGCTGCAGCTAACGATTATTGTAATTGTCGACTAATCTAGCAATTATTTTTCCCCCGATTAGTCGACTAATCTATTGATTATTTTTCAATTAATCTATTTATTATTTTCTTATCAGTTGATGAATTCTTTAGTTAAACTATCAATAATTAATAACAGTAACTTCTGCTATTAATCTTTTAATATTTTATTCAAACGTCTCATAATTAATACTTTACAAAAATAAATAATAATAACAACAACAAGAAAGAAAGAAAAAGAAAGAAAGGAAAGAAAGAAAATAATAACAATAAATAAAGATAACAAGAAAAGAGAGAAAAAGAAAAATAACAATAAATAATTAATAAAAAAGAAAAAGAGAGAACAATCAATAGAAATTGCACATTATAGCTGCATTCACAGTTACTGTCTGGGACTGACAGCAGTTGCTTACAGGTGAGAGACTTGAAATGTTTTATTTATTCAGCAGATTAAAACATCTGTTTAAATACATATCTGTATGAATGAACAGCTGAAGTCACAACCGCATTCAGGACACTAGAGAATTTTGATTCTAGACAGAATCAAAAATGGTGTCATAACACCGGGAAGTTTTATCAATTGACAGCCCGTTTTTAAATAAATGAGGCTTGTCCTATCCATCACACAGTTAAACAACTAACAATGACTTTAAATGCTTTGTTAGCGAGTGCAGAGAGCGCGTTCGGTGCGCGCGTCTCAGAGCTTGCGCAATCGCGACCACGGCACTGACGGCAGCTCCAGTGGATCTTAAGATGAACACGAATCATTTCTCTGTCTCTGTGGGTGAATTAAACCCGTCATGATTATATAGGCAACTCCATGTCCCGTGCTGTTCCATTCATTCAGCGCAGCTTTGAATGCGGTTGTGAATCCTGACAATGTAAAGGCGTCAGTTCGGCAATATACATGCGGTTCTGACGGTCGTATAATAATAGAATGCTCTATGAACGCTCTATGAAGTGATGTTGCCATACTAGCCTTTACCTTCTGCTCTAGAGTCTTGTTTGTGTTAAACATGGCAGAAAAACAGTCTTAAGCAGGGATAACTGCAGACTTGCACAATAGGCGTGGCTAAAGGTGCGACGCGTCAACGCATTTCATGCTAATCGACGTATTTTTAATAATCGACGTAATCGATGACGTCGACGAATCGCTGCAGCCCTAGTTCTATGGATTGGACTTTACTTTTTGCTGTAAAAAAATAAATAAATTTAAAAAAAAAGTAATATCACAGTGCAAATAAAACTTATTGACCCTAAAACTATTTTCTTTATGATTTTTTTTCTTTTACTTTTGATTTTGAGGTGAACCATTACCCACTACTCTTCCTAGAACTGTCTACGCTGACAACAGGCATCTCATGAAGCCAACAACTTTCATTTTGAATAAAACATGCGTGCATGAAAAGAACACTCACCTTCCCGTGGTTTACAAAGCCATGCTTTCTAGCGATCCGGTTGGCTTCCTGCTCTCCCCCTGTGATGTGGACGGCCCATGTGTTGGTGTAAACCTTCTGTCCAACGGATGGCCGTGGCCCAGAGGTCACGAGAATAAGTAGCGTTCCGAGCGTCAATGAGGCAAGCCTGAGATCCATCAGACACAATGGAGGGAACCAAGGCAGGAGTTCCTGATGTCACCAAGTCCGTCAGCACAGTGGCCCTCTGCTAAATCCGTGCTTCCCTGGGCACATGTAGAGACAGAGCCAAGGAAGAGAGATGGACTCGGAACAGTTCAGGAATCACCTGGGGAGGGAAGGAGATGAAAGATTGCAGAATGAGTCATCGGAGTTGCTGGTACAACTGAGGATATGAATCACAGATGAGTTAATACCGCAGAATTGACTAACTGGTTAAAAGTTAACAGCACACCCAAACAAACAAAGCTTCATTTTGCTGGTGAGAGCTAAATGCAGGGGTTCGATTCCAATCAGTTACAGAACCTTTTTCACATTTTATTTCACGCAAATGTAAAAGAGGCTGCAAGTAGGGCCCTATGATTTCCGTGATGCGGAAACCACAGACGGAATCGCAGAATCCAGTCATAAAAACGGAATTTACTGTATAACGCGGAATGTCACGGAATTTGCCAAGTTTTTGATGAATAAATCAAAAGTAGGTCAGTACACTTAAATCAAAACACGATATGGACTCGTGTCTGTGAATATTATGTCGCAAAAATACTATTTAAATATGACTCCTGCATGTTCTGCGTGTCTCCGAGAGAATGAACAGCGCAGACACGCGGTTTTGTTTACACATATTGAAGCGCGTGTGACACTCGCTGTGTTTTCAGCCTCTGCCGCCTCAATATACGAGTACATGAACAACACATAAACACAATCTCAAGAACTGCTGAGTCACTTCATGAGCATTTACCATTTCTTTCGAGTAAAACTATCGCCAGATATACAAACAGAGACCTAAAGGTCTTCACAGCAACCCATCAAAGTTCAATTTAACTTGAAGAAACCGTGACAGAAATATTAGCTACTTAATGTAATAATAGTACTAGGAATATTTACCAGAAAAAATATTTATCAGAATTTATTTAGCAGGAAAATGTAAATACAAAAAAAATAAAAAATACAGTATTTCTGGGGAAAATAATTAAATAAATATATATTTTTTAAACAAAATCAATTAATTGCAGATTCTTTTGATTACTAATGAATCCATTAAAATGGAATCCAGAAAATTAATGGAAAACAGAATTTGATAAAAATAAAACTGAATATTAGAAAACAAAACATTTCATAGGGCTTTAAAAATGTATTTTTTTGTTAAACTTTCAATAAATTGCCATTTAATATTGCAAGTTTAATGCTTTTTGATGAATACAATTGAATTTAAGCATTAAAACAGAGTCTACAAAAATTAAAATAGAAAAAACAACGAAATTTGGGAAAAATGTGAGGAGGTGAAGTAAATTTCATTCAATGTCTACCGAGGTTCATACACAAAACATCTAAAATACGACTTGAAACTTTCAGACAAAAAAAAAAAAAAATTAAAATCCAGAATGCATGAGCTATGAATAATAAAGGGTGTTCACCTTGACAAAGATTTGCAGGGATCAGAATGCATTTGTTTTCAAATTGAGTTAACCATTTAACATGACTTGAGCAACAGCAAATTTATGCAACTGTGCAGCATCATGGCACGCTCACATGATTTGCTGCCTGATACAGCTGGATATCGTAGATGAGTACAATGCAACAAATATTCTGCAACCTCCAGTGATTTAAATCACCATCAATATACACACTTGTTTAGATGCAACCTAAGAAATTAATACTGTACAACCATCTACTAAAAATCATGCAGAGCCAAACACTAGCAGCTTAGTCTCGACTACCCAAAACAAGCAGACGAACTTTCAATTTTACGAGGTCTAATCTCTGAAAAAGAAAAAAAAACCGGATGCTTTCTGACTTCCATAAGTGATGTGCCAAGTCATCATCTTTGCTGGTAAGCCACCAGTAAACTGAAGATGGGAGGGAGGACAGCTGACTTATTCTTCTAGAGCAACAGTCATCAACTTCCATGTTCAGTTATGACAGACTGTCATCTCTTTGCAAAACCATCCCCTCGCTTCTCCTCTCTTGTGACTAAGCAAACGCTGATGCAAGACTCTTGTTGACTTGAGTCTCAACTTGCCATAAACTTAAGTCGGTGATTATGGAATAAAGCAGTGTATTAAATTTACCCTCGGCTTCGACCATTCATTTATCTAGAGAAAAATTACCTTTTTTTCCACCGAAAACCACTTTCATTGACTATTGGGATGAGTTGGCTTGCAATTTATTTGATCTTACAGAAGAGAGGAAAAAAAAAAAAAAAAACTTTTAGAAAAAAAAAACCCTTTCTTGTCCTGAACAAGTCTGGATAACCTCAACAGAACTACGCAATCTGATGATTCAATGCATGTACTATAGGTGGAGCGATTCATGCTGAGTCCGGTTGACCTGTCTACACCCTTAATGGCCTCTTTCATAATCACATAAACACTTGTTACACAGTCTCATTGGACAAAATGAGTGCTTTTTTGTGTAAACAAGAAAGGCAATTGAAATTATGTCTCACGATCTGATAAAACAACCCATCTTCTGCTCACATTTGCATTCGGTTTCACATAAAGGCCAAAAAAAAAAAAATACAACTGCTGGCATTTCCTATTTTCTATTATTCCTCATGACAAATGTTGTGCTCATTGCTGTGTTGGTTTAAATGGCTTGTCCTTTTTTTAACAATGTCAAAAGAATGCCGTCAGATGTGTTAAACTGGACTTCTTTGAAACCCAGAATCCGACACACTACCTGTTATGCCAGAAATTTACCATCAGGAAAGAAAATATACTGTAGATTATGAAACGGATAGGATTTCACACAAATACTTGTGCATTTTCAAACTCAATATGCTGTATAAAGCAGTATGTATGTACATGCATGTAAATGTATGCACCTAAAAGTTCTTGATGTTTTTATTGAAATTATACATGTATAAGGAAATTGCCCTGCATTTTAAGTCTCAGATTTGAAAGCACAATGAATAAAAAAAAAAAAAAAAAAAAGATAGAATTCCAGCTACATAAATCCTGTAATTGTATTACATGTTTAGTACACTAAGTCAGCTTTACTGTAAAGCAAACAGCTTACAGCAGTTTTGATCACCACAAATCAGTAAACATTGTTTATAAGAACACTGAAATACTACTACAAAGCTTTGACAACTGTGCCAAATAATTTAGTAAGATCAAAGTACTACACATGCATAAACAAAATTAGACTACATACTCCAACTTCCAAGACCAACATTTTCACAACGTATTTCACAAATATTAAAATTACACTTCCACAACCCCAAATCTTTTGCAAAAACAAAAAAGAATAATAGTAATAATAATAAAAAAAATACATAAATGTTTCAGAAAAAACATGAAACTAAAACTGTTTACATGCAAGTTAACATGCACAGCGATTTATATTAACTTCGTAATAGACTACAACTCACTTAACCCCCCTACACAATGTTTTTATCAGGTCAAGATAAGAAAAAAAAAAACCCACAATACTCACTTGAGCACAGAACGTGTGTCTAACCCAGATTAAGTAGGCTAAGCACTAAGCAAGAAGTGCGTAACTTTACTGACAGCAATTTAAAGCCCTGATTTCAAAGTACACCCACTCATGACATCACAATATGGTTAACACTTCACAGGGAGAGGAAACCGGCACAGAGATGTTTGACGGTAATTGTCGACTACTTGGAAAAAAAACTCAAGACAGGATGCAAAATGTGGAACTTTTAGATTCATACAAGTCTGCTTTATCCGAAAATGTTGAAGGGAAATTAAATTTTATTAGTCTGTTTTATATATGCAATCCATTCTTGATTTCAAAACACAAGCAAATGCTTGTTCCAAAGAAGAGACAAACTTTGTTTCCTGGCAAGCATTACACTTGGATTGGTAATGGCTGAAATATTAGTCTCATGAGGAAAAAGAATGAAAACATGATCAATTTAACTACTTCGAGGGTAAGAAAAACACTAGAAAAAAAAAAAAAAAAAAGAAATAAACTAACTTTGACATGGGGATCCATGCACTTCATGCATTACGTTAATAACAGTACTTTACTTTTAATACATTTATAAAATATTTAATGTTGAATACTCTACTTCACAACAAAAGAACAAAACAGAGAGCATACACTGATAATAGACAACACAGAGCACCCACACTTACAAAAAACAACAACATCAACCCAAGTGGCATCTGCAAACAAATTATGCTCTTCAAACTAACTCGTCTGAAGCATTTTTGTGATAACTTTTAATCAGTATCAAAGTTTTTTTTTTTCTCAAATGCACAAGAACACAAGAGTTGAAAATGATAACACAAAATACCATTAAATAATGCAGCTAGACAAATAAATAAGAAAATGTACACACACACACACACACACACACACATACATGTCATAGATAGATAGATAGATCTATTTAAATTGCTTTCTTTTTAAATTTTAAGTGTGCATATTTGTGTTCACACTAGCAGGGTAACTACAGATGGGAGGAAGGCTAACAACCAGAATGTTCACTTAAAAGTGTTTATTATCTATTATTTAAAAAGCTCAATAATGTTTGTGTTGTCTGTCTTAAAAATTAATAACTAAATATGAAACCAACTGCTATCCACTGGAATTAAATTACGATTCAAGTTTCCAATTACTTTTAGGGGAACAAGCTACATACGTTTGTTTCTGCATTTATTGTGCTGTAACTTAACAGCTGTACGCCCATGTGTCTTTTTAAATAAGTCTAGTCTATAGAATAAGATAATGTTATCAGAGGAAGACGAGTATTCAAAGAGGTAGTCATAAAACATTCTTATGTGGTTCACATAAGTTTGTAGACTACTATTAGTACGGAACAAGTCATATGCCATTTCAATACAAGACACAACAATCCTCACAGTACTTCATTAGTACTAAATGAATTTCTTACCTCAACAGCATCAGCTTCTAATCTTCCGTTTCCTTGGACACGACGTAAATCCACTAAACCTGTCCACAGACACGACGAGAAGTCCTCAGGGTCTCTGACTGACCCAAAAACAAAGCTAAACTCAAGACACCGACGAAGTAGTGTGGTCAAGAGGACAGACTCAAGTGTCCTGGCGTACTGGACTGTCCTAAAGTCCACGCGCACTCATCTACTGTACAATAGGGAAACTTTGCGATAGGTTTGCTTGCTCTGTCGCACGTAACGCGACGCTAAGGCATCACTGAGACCCGCTTCGTCTGAGCCACCTTTGGACCGATACGCCAACATAGTTACGGACGCATGATTAAACGTTTCAAAACGGCAAAATCAAGTAAACAAACAAATTAATAAAAAATCCACCTCTATCCAGGGACTGGACTGGAGAGGCGGTCTACGCACTGCTTCTCAGGAAATACGTCACAGGTTTACGCCATGAGATGCGACGTCAAGACGCGTCCACTTGAGCGCGCGTGCATGATTTGCGTGCGCCATCTGCTGGATACACGTGCGCAGTTTACTTCAAAAACACAAGGTTATTTTTAAAGATTCGTAACGAAAAATAGACAACACAAAATGCGTACAATATAAATTTTGAAAGGGTGTGATTTTTATACTTCATTACATGCGTGCAGGTTTGTGTCTATTCAAATTAAAGTTAACTTTCATATTTTTCTAGGGAAAATGAAGCACCTGGATATGCAAAATATGCTAGATATATTATCTGTCAATTTAACATAAAATATTATTATTGTAATTAAAATTAAAGCTCATTATTAAGAATTTTACTTTGAGTATTGACATGATTATTGACATCATATGCATTTTTTCCACTTTCAAAGCTTCTCCAGCCTTACAGACTGTTAAATAAATAAATAAAATCGAAATATTTTGTAAAGTACATTACAATGCAATGTTGTTGTATTCTGTGTTATGCATTTTCACGCTAATTTTTGCGTATTTTAGTCGCGCATGCGCAGTTCACTTTCAAACCCAAAACGTGTTGGATTTTATGTTCGCACAATAGCCTGCGTTGAATCTGATCATTCTTCTTTATTTTATCATAAACGTGATCATGAAACTCTCTGAGTATTTTAGAAAATTTAAATATGTTAATTTCAATATTAACCACAACAGCAGTCTTACCAATCCTCGAGTTGTACGATGAAGCAAAGCAGTCCTTCAAGTTAGAATGCAAATTATGCGGGTAAGTGCGTCCTCTCTCGAGCACCCATCAATTAGATTGGGAGCATTTACCCACAGCTGACTTAATGATCCAGCTAATGAAGCTCCAAAGCCCAAACTCATTATGGTCACGTCAAGCGGGATCACGTTTCAAAGCGTATGTTTCATATGTCCCCGCTTGCTTGCCATTATGGTAATATTCAAAAGGACCAAAGGTCAAGCTATGTTTTATTTGTCAGTAGTCTTTGTGAAAGGCAGTGTAATGGACTGACAACTCATTATGTAGATGGACAGTTTGTTAGCTAACTGTATTTCATTATGAATGCATTAGAAACTTTTTGAAAAGCTTTTGCTCCTTAACCCAAAAGCTACAGTTGTCTCTGCAATTATGGAAGGAGCCATTCTTATTAGATTTGTTTGCAAAAGCCTTGGACATAAACAAAATTGATGCATCATCATATGGTCTACAGAATAATTTAGAATCTGGTTTGATTATTTGTGCATTACTGAACTGTCTGATTAATCTGTGTATACAGAACCATCCAAGAGATGGAGACTTTAATATAGGTGTCATGGTGGATAGTGTGCATATTGAGATGCATTTGAACTGCTGTAGTCATTGGTTCAAATTAGTTCTCTGTACCTTCTTGTGTGCCCTCCAGTTTTTTGTTTTTTTTTTGTTTGTTTGTTTTTTCATTTAAAGGCAACAAGCCCAAAATCTTTGGCACACAGTATCTAAAGTTAATTGCCTAAACAATGTTGTCCAAACACTGCTTGATATCTGTTTTATTGGGGAAATTTATTTAGTGTACTTAAAGGAATAGTTTAAGCACCCAAAATGGAAAATTTACTTGAGTTTGTTTCTTCATCAGAGGAGATTTGGAGAAATGTAACATTACATCACTTGCCCACCAATGGATCCTCTGCAGTGAATGGGTGCCGTCAGAATGAGAGTCCAAACAGATGATAAAAACATCACAATAATCCACACCACTCCAATCCATCAATTAATGTCTTAAGCGCAAAGCTGCATGTTTGTAAGAAATCCATCATTATTGCTTTTTAACTTTAAACCGTTGCTTCTGGCAAAAATATAACCCCATAATCCCTAACGCTTCCTCCAGTGAAAAAGTCCATCTCCTGTTGTCCTTTCACATCAAAATCAACCAACATATTTGTTTAGAACTGTTTTGGACTCTTTTCGCTTGTAGAGTCGTGTGGATAATTGTACTGTTTTATCAGCTGTTTGAACTCTCATTCTGACAACATCCATGTTGACTTTAAATAACGCTTAAAGTATTAGTTTTTCATTTGAGTTGGCATTTAATTATAAATTTAAGAATTCAATAAAGAAAAACAAATAAAAAGCCTCAGGTTATAATCTTTATAACAGTATCCACAATGTACAGACAAAAAGTAATAAACATTTTGTGAAGCTGCCGGCAAACCACAACGATGGAGCCTGGTTCCTGCCTGCAGAGACAAATATATTTTTATAGTAAAATGACAGACTAATAACACATCAAACAATTACTATATGCAATTCTTTTCAGCTACCAATGCATATTTAGTTGAGAATCCAAATAACGACATCCAAAATACTGCTCACCTCTGTGCTCAAGCATTAATTCGCCTTCATACTGGGCCATGCCAAGTGCTTGTCTTTGTTCATTGTCTAATTCTGCCCACTGCTCCTCTGTCACGGCACACGCTTGTTCAGAGCTCAGCCAAGACAGCTGCGTGGCACTGAATACCACCTGAAATAATGAGAAACATGTCTGATGAACCAACCTTGGCAACAATTTGGGGTCTTAAGTTTAAGATAAGTCATCCAGAGAAACACAAATGGCTCTTTAAAGGCCACTACAAATACTTATTAGCATATGCACTAATGATATTCAAAACTACATATTTTCAAAATCAACTAGTCCATAGATTGCTTCACCAACCCACCAATCAAGTAACTGACCTAATCTGGATGACCTGCACAATTATGCTGGTTTAGGGTTCACATGATCTTGCTTAGGGCGTATTTGCATAAGAGAAGTGTTATTGCATTTAACAACAAAAATGCATCTTTTTATTGGAGACATGTTTTTAAAAGTGGGGTTATTTTATACCAGATGTACAGCATTGTAATGTGGAACCACAACCAAAGTGTCTGTCTGAATGCATATGGCTCTAGCAGGGGTGCTATAGAGTAGAATAATTGAAAGATGCAAGTTTTCTGAGACTGTTTTAAGGTATAAACTCTCTAAAGGTTTGGTTACGTTTACTGTTCTTCTGCAAATAAGTGTAATCTTTGTGGTGAATTGTTTTGTCCTCACACGAAACCAATTCTTATTGGAATGACTAGATTTCGCCCGCAAAAATTTACCAAACACCAATACATGTGCCCGTGCCTTTAGACAATTAGTAAAATATTGATGACTTTTGATTAACAGGAGGATAGAAAGTGAAAGAGAATGAATGAAAACATAGAAATCCTTCACTCACAGCAAATTTTCTTGGAGGTATCAGGGTTATTGCTGCTGGTATAAGTCCTTCCACTTGCTCTTTTATTAGTGCAGACAATACCATATCCTCCAGTCCAGCTGAGGACACAGAATCAGTTTGTTTTATTCTTTTTGTAAGCCTGTCCAATTTGGCATGTGTCTATTGTCCATTGAAATGACTGTAATCGAATCTACCGTCAGTACCTGCCAAAGTCCCAATCTCAGTGAAGACCTCAGAGCCCCAGCTGCTGACTGGACCAAAGCCCAGAGGACTGGATAGGCGTGACGTCAGCGCCTCGGTCTGCTGCTCAGAACACGGCAGTACCATCTCCCCCAGAAACAAAGCGGCCACACTAATGGACACAAACACAGTGCTTTCAATGGTTTTGAAGTGAATCGTTTTGTATTTTGAATTGTTTAAACTGATTTTCACCCCTGACCTCAGGTTAAACGGGTCTAGACGAGAAATTTCAGAGGAACTGAAGCCACAGACCAGATGTCCAAAGGAAACAATCTCCACCACACCAAGTTCTTCAGGCTTTTGTTTAAGTCTCTTCATTATACCAAGGACAACTGCTCTCATCTGTTTAAAAAAATAACTAGAAGTATCTTTCCTATTTAGGACTTAAGGCTAATCCGAACAACTAGAAACGTACTTTCTTTACGTTCCACCCACTGAGGTCCCCAAGATGGGCCACCACAGCCAGACTAGACAAGTTGACAGACTGTAGCTCTCTTTCGCCCATCTCTGTCACTATACAACCCAGTTCCAACACCTGTTCTGGTTTTAGCTGCTTCACTGGTTTATACACCTAAAATAATGGTTGTTGTAAGAGATAAAACAATTAATAATCAATGAGCAACAACATTTGGTCAAGCAGAAGTAGCTTAACTGGTCTGAGTTCCATCCAAAGTGCTTCACGTTGCTCGGCATCAAGTGTGTCATCCTGTCCGATGAACTCAACACACGTCTTCAGCTCCCTTCTCTTCATTCGATTCAGCTGATAGGACCTCCAGGCTGATGGAAATGTCCCTTTAATGTCTGCACAGCTTGGAATGGGCCCTAGTAGGCAACAATATATGATTTACCTTTCCGAAGAAGTCATAAATAATATCTAATAGTTTCTGTAAATGAATACAGCACACAACTCACCCCTTCTCATCCACCATCGACCTTTAATGATCTTGTGGGTGAGACCGTTCATCTTTTCTCGTAGTCCTTTCAGGTCCAAACAAGCCTTTCCCAATTCAGTGCTTTTCCAAAGCCACTGGCTCATCAGGACCTGCTCAACTGTGTCTTTACCTAAATCACCCTTGACGGAAGAAGGAAGATGTTCAACGTGATGATATCCTGCACAATACTGAGCTTTAGTTGAATGGAAAGGCCTGTGTTTCCCTTACCAGTGGCAGAGATCTTATCTGCTGAGGTGAAAGGGTGAACAGAAGTCTACCCACATGCTCAACATCCCCAACCGTCCATGTTTTTGGATCTCTGTTGCAAACAACAGGGGCTTTGTCAAATTCCCAGTACAGATGCAATTTGTATTTTGCTTGCCGTGTGGAACTACATTTTGCAGTTGCAGTCAGAACAAAGAGGTTGTCAACAGAATGAAAATGGAATGACTTTGTCTCACCCCAGCATGCTTCTCTCTGTGAGCAAAGCTGCTATTTGTCTGAAGGTGTCAGAGGGCAGGCAATATTGTTTCAGTTCCTCCAGTCGCAGTTTCAGAGCCTCTCGGTCCATGTGAGCTAACACATCCCTGTCCAAGAAGGGCAGAAAAGGACCAAGCATATCCATGGAGGCCCCGATGAGGCCATTTTCAGAGATGCCCTATCAGTGGAGACAAAAGGATAGAAAAGATGGAATTTTGAATTTTAACAATATGTATTATATTAGTCTGCACAATCTGATTATTTGGCATATTTGACTTGTATTGGCATACAAGTCTAGGACCAGTAAGAGGTATTTTTTTAAAGAAATTAATACTTTTATTCAGTAAAGAATGATGCATTAAATTTATTCATAATGTTATTCATAATGTTACAAAATTAATGTTTTTTTTTTCTTTTGAACTTTCTATTCATCAAATAATCCTGGAAAATAGGATTATGGTTTCCAAAAACATACTAAGCAGCACAACTGTTTTCAACATTGATGATATTAATGTTTTCATGAGCAGCAAATCGGCATATTAGGATGATTTCTAAAGGATAATGTTACACTAAAGACTGGAGTAATAATGCCAAAAATTCAGTTTTGCATCACAGCAAAAAAATTAAATTAAATTAAATACCAAACCACATCCATATAATCCCAGGGCTTGACGCTTACCTTTTTCCCAAGGAGCACATGTGCTCCTAAGTTGAAAAATTTAGGAGCGCATTAAAACAATTTAGGGGCGTAATGCAAATGTTTCAAATTTGGCGTTTTAGCTTAATAAGGGGATATAAAGAGACATTTACAAGCACAATTATTTAATTCATCAGAATACAAAAAGTACACAAGGTTTTTAAATAATTTTGCTTCAGACTCTATTTGATAGGCTAATTATGTAATTAGTTATAGTCCTATTAAACTGTGTGTTCATTAGGTACAGTGCCCTCCACTAATATTGGCACCCTTGATAAATATGAGCAAAGGCGGCTGTGAAAATAAATCTGCATTGTTTATCCTTTTGATCTTTCATTCAAAAAATTCACAAAATTTTAAACTCTCATAGAAGTAAAACAATGGAAAGTGGGGAGGAAATCTCATTGTGAAATAAATGCTTTCTCTAGTTCATGATGGTCACAATTATTGGCACCCAATTATTGCAATGTCCTTTTCTCAAGAAAACAACTCTTGAGTTTTCACCTTTAATGCCTGAAGAGTTTGGAGAATGCCTAATAAGGGTTTAGGGAAGCTTTTCTTCATGCAGAATCTCTCCAGATCCTTCAGATTCACAGCTCCATGTTAGTACTTCTCTTCAGTTCACCCCACTCATTTTTTGTAGGGTTCAGGTCAGAGGACAGGGACAGCCATGGCAGAAGCTTCATTTTGTGCTCAGTGACCCATTTTTGTGTTGATTTTGTTGTTTGTTTTGGATTATTGTCCTGATGGAAGATCAAACCACAGTCCATTATAAGATTTCTAACAGAGGCAGTCAGGTTTTGATTTTTTATCTGTTGGTATTTGATAGAATCTATGATGCCATGCATCTGAACAAGAAGTCCAGCACCTCCGGCAGAAAAACAGGCCCACAACATTAAAGATCCAGCAGTATATTTAACTGTGGGCATGGGGTACTTTTTATCCCTGTTTGTACTAAACATCTGGTGGGTTTGCTGCCAAAAAGCTCTTTTTTTAGTTTCATCTGACCATAGAAGCCAGTGCCATTTGAAGTTCCAGTCGTGTCTGATAACTGAATATGCTGGAGTTTATTTTTGGATGAGTGAGGAGAATTTTCCTTGAAACCCTCTTGAACAACATGTGCTGATGTTGGGGCTGTTTGATTTTTTTTTTAGGTTTCTGATCCCAAGACTCAACTAATCTCTGCAGTTCTCCAGCTGTGATCCTTGGAGTCTTTAGCCACTCAAACTCTCCTTCTCACTGTGCATTAGGACGATATAGACACACGTCCTCTTCCAGGCAGATTTGTGACCTCTTTAGTTGATTGGAAATTCTTAATTATTACCCTGATGGTGGAAATGGGGATTTTCAATGCTTTAGCTCTTTTCTTACAGCCATTTTCTATTCTGTGATGCTCAACAATCTTGTTCTGCACATCAGAACTATATTCTTTGGTTTTACTGTTTGTGATGGATGATTAAGGGAATTTGGCTTTGTGTTCCTCATATTTATAATCCTGTGGAACAGGAAGTCATGGCTGGGCAATTTCATGCTGCTAGTCACCCTGGTGTGCTACAAAATGTAAATATGAATGGGAATATACTTCAGAGATATTTTACTCTTAATAATTTCCAGGGATGCCAATAATTGTGGCCAACATGCATTGAAGAAAAACATTTATTTCATCATGAGATTTTCTCCCCACTTTCAATTGTTTTACTTCAATGAAAGGTTAGAATTTTGTGAATGTTGTTTTTTTTTTTTTTCCTAAAAATTTAAATGAAAACAAAAATTTGGTGAAAATACGAGCTACTAGATGAGGGCATAGTTCACCTGGGTCACTGTGAAAGTTTAATGAAATGTTCCACTGCATTAACTTCAGTCATGAAATGCTGAAAATCCACAATGATTTTGTGCTTACTAGTACATCGATAGCTTTCTCTGCTAGGGCCGTTTGCTTGTGTCGTGGAAGCTGGAGAAAGTCAATAAAGTGTTGTCGAACATGGTCCAGTACACTAATGAGTGAGGAGTTAGACAGGTGCTCCATCATGGTCAGCCTGAGACACAAAATACAACAGTAGTTCCATGTATGTAAAAGAAGAAACAAATGAGAATCTGGATAGACAACCGCTGATCTTACGGTAATCTTGCAGCAAATGAGGGGTCCAAGTCATTTAGATCAATATCAGGCCGTTTCCGTAGCTCCACCACAATGCATTTCCTCTGTTGAAACATAACATCAATGTTGTTCATTTCCCACAGACAGGCTAAAAACCTCCCAATCTTACTAAATTATGTCTTATACATTATTGGTGAGGAACATGGGGAACAAAAGTCCCATGAGCTATGTTAAATAATGTTACTTAATCAAAATATTATAATCTCTGCATTTTGCATTTGGACAGCAAGGACTTTTAATGTTAATGTGTATATTAATAAGATTTCTCATATTCTTACCAAACCAGGTCTAAGTCCTCCTGGCAACTTAGTGATGAATTGCAACAATTCAGAAAAGCCTGACTCATTTACCCAAAGCTTCAGCCATTCACAGCTCATGCCACCAGCAATGCGGCCTAAATCTCTTCAGTGGAAAAAAAAAATTTGTATAAATGTTTATTAAATTTGAAAACAACACAAATATAAAAACAATATTTAAATAATAATATAAATAATAATATTTGTGCTAGAGATCCAGACTATGATGCAACTAAGACCAAAATATGTAAAAAAAAAAAAAAATAATAATAAATAAATAAATATGACCAGTGAGGCTAGCCGACCATTCAACAATCATAAAGTATAGTAATGCTAGATATCACTTACAGTATTGACTCTCTTGTGATGTTTACGGTCCGCTGAATCATTCTGAACAGCATTTGAGCCTGTTGTGTCAAATACAACAAGCGAGTCTGAGAAACTAGATCGTCCTCGGTTGTATCTGATACACTCTTGGCTGAGACAAGGTCTCTTTAATGTGGGTGATTATTAATTCATATTCCCTCGTGGAGGCTATTGTACCACATTAAGATCAATTTGCTTGATGGCAGTTGAGGGGCTCAGATTATTAATTTACTGAAAGGCTCCTTTGAAGCATGACAAATAATCCACCAAAGAACTTGAGATCAGCTTTGTCTGGCAAGAGCAGTACAGAGCACTGAATGTAATGTGCAGAGTGCTAGAGCTGAATATTTAGTGTTTCTATAGTTTCTTTAAAATGCTTATTGAGTGAAAATATACATTAAACATTAAAAAGATCTGATGTTCCTGGACAGTGTTAGCTGAAGACTTGTATGTTTTTGTGCATGATATGCAACATTGACAGTCTGTGAACTAGAAAAAGCAAGTTTGCCAAAACCAAAGGTATGAAATTAGATTTGTACCTGTTGGTGAGACCATGGCATATGCTTATACGCAGATATGTGACGAAGGACCGTCTCTCCATCTAAACCTGACATTAATTTCCTCAAGGAGACGAATGGTAGAAGACATTGCAACTGCTGTGTTATATTTGCAGACGTGCCTTCCAGAGCCTTCAAACAAACAGCATGTTATACACCAACAGACCAAACCAAATCTAATGCATAAACGCAAATGGAAAATGGTGATTGTTTTGTACAGAGTTTAAGCACTAGAAGTTCAAACCTGTTGGAGTGCGAAATGGACCATCGCTCGATGAGCAGGTTGCAGGTGAGCCAGCATTAATCTCCAACACTGACAATCAGGTGTAGATTCAAGTACAACCAACTTTCTCAAGAAAGAAGGCCCCAGACCCGGAAACAATGGCTTCAGTCTGCAGAGTGTGTTGGCACTGAACTAAACAGGATTAAGACTGTGAACACAAGACTCACTAAAGGTAAGCATCATAATTGGACTGGTATATAGCTTACATTTGTTTCTTCTGCTATTTTGTTCAGAATCTGGAATGCCTGCATTAAAAGAAATGGAAAAGGGTTTTAATATATAGATAAAATTATGCAATATATTTACACTGACTATTTACAATATCATTTTATCAGTGTTGTACAAAATTTAAAATTGAGAAACTGGCTTCGTCCAATTCACGAGTTGGACTTTGAGTTGATTTGGCCACACTCCACATGAAGTTGTATTGGAATTATAGGAAGAGGAATCTATCTATGGCATCTATGGTTCCATGAAGAACCATCTATCTATCTATCTATCTATCTATCTATCTCAGAGGCATCTAATTCTGTTCCTGGAGGGCCACTGTCCTGCAAAGTTTAGCTCCAAGTCCAGTTAAACAGACCTGAACCAAAGCAATCAAGGTCTTCCAGATTACTAGAATCGTCCATGTAGTTGGATCTAAACCCTTCAGGATATTGACCCTCCAGAACCAGGACTGGACACCCCTGATATACAGTATCATTAAGGCTTATGCAATTTCCGGCTTTAAGTCAAGTCAAGTCGATGTTTGTCTTGACAAAACTTCAAGTTCTTCTTCCTTATATTCAAATTTTAATTTCAATTGTGCATCCTGTTCAAATTAATAAACTAAATTGGAACTTAAAAAGCTTTCATTCTACTGTGCTTACCTGAGCAGGTGGGAAAGTTGGCATATCCGGCAGAGTTACCAGATCCAACAACTCGTTTGAGGACAGCGGCTCCAAAAATGAAGCACCCATTTGTGGCAGCATACCATATAATGAGGCCATTGCCGAAGTTGACAAGACACTGGCATTTAAAGATTTAAGGGCCGTCCCAAGCCAATGTGACAGCTGCAGATAAAAGAACTCTTCATGAATAACACAATATTATTACACAATGCATAATATCCTAAAAAATCAAGGCTCACTCTGCCACTTCCACTGATGTGTCCCTCTGATACACATTGTGCCAGCTGCTGCCACAGGACAGGTGAGAGGTTCGATGAAGACAACAGCTGTTGTATGTCCTCAGAGTTCAGGTAACATATTAGAACTCCTAACCTGTTGTGAGAAACATGGTGTCTTGTATTTGTTTATAAATTTACAAATGTAATGTGATGTTGAACTGAATTTGTACTTCATTATGTTGTCACTCGTCAAGTTCTTCCCTCTGCCGAACACAGTACGAAGTACATGACGCCCCCTAGTGGCATCCAGACTGCTGTTCCCCAGCATCTCCATTAAGGGCGTGAGCTGTCAAACATTCACGTTACTTTCGGCAAGTGAAAAGAAAACAGCTGGATCTCCTGAATGAGACATTACTTACTTGTTGAGACGTGAGCTGCTGAAAGTGACTGACTGGGAGATGTGGAAGTAGAGGCAGAATGGAGCTGAGGAAGTATGGAGGCCACGAAGACACATCTCCAGCTACGCTGGACTGCAACAGGCGTTTTATGAAGGCTTGTTTTTGTGGAGACTTCATCTCAGAGCTGTGATCACTAATGGCCAGCAGTCTGGAGCAAGTGAATATAATAACTGAATTAGGAGGACACTGGGCTAAATCATAAAATATAGTTTTGATATGATCCACTTACACACTTTCATTGACCATGAGGGAGGCAGGGAAGGTCATAATGTCTGAGACAGACATGTACGGTATAAACTGGGAGAGGTCGATGAAAAGCTCTGGTGTGACGCGTGGAAACTTGTGAATGAAAGCAGCTGTCATGGTTTCCATGGCCTCTTGTTCTTTTGGAGAGACCTGTGAATGACTCCAGTTATACTTACTTATGTACTTCTAAATAGGGATGCATTATATATTGGTACTATATCAGTTATTGTTAACTGCATCTTTTAACAAATCTCAAAATGAATATACATACTGTTCATTACAAAGTTGCACTGCAAAAAAGATCAGTTGTATAATTTGAAAGGTTTTTTTATTTAATTTTTTTATTTAAAAATAGAATTTAATATTTTAATTTTATTAAAATAATTTTAATTGAATTTTATATGACTAAATATGAGACATTTTCAGCTTATCAGTATCAACCAGATCTCACTGTTTAGGAATAACATCTGAATTTACCTCCTTCATGTAAAACATTGTTTGGTTGTTTACCTGTATAGTCTCCACTTGAAGTTGATCCCAACTCTGATGAACATGGGAAAGGAATCTTTTCACAGCATCTTTTTCCGCCGACATAACTACACTGCGAATACTCTCTCTAGGCATCTGTAGGTACTCCTTGGATAGTATAAATGTCAGAATTAGACATTGACAAATGTGTGCTGACAAAATAGTGCAGTTTTGCAAGGAACACCTGTGAGTAAAAGGGCTTAACTCATCAACTTTTTGCTTAATAACTTTAAGAAACTACAGTATGGAAATGGATAGAATCTATATTTTATATGTTGGGATTTTGGGTTTAACTCAAGGGTTTTCAAACTCAGTTATGCAAGATGTTCTAGGGGGTAGGCAAAAAAGTAAGCCATAATTATATAATACACCTTACTTATACCTACTTATATAATAATAATGATGATTAAGATAATTTTATTAATAATAAAATGTCCAATTTCTAATTTCTTGATTTTAGCATGATAATTTTGCAGTCATTTTGTCTTTATAAAATCACACTTACTGTACTAGTTTTCTCACATAGTAAAGATAGGTCTTTACATGAAAATATATACAGCTGTCTTTATATACACTCTTAATAAAGATTCCAAATGTTGGCTTCACAATTTTGGGTTCACTTTCAATGAACAGTTCTTAAAGAACCATTTTTCTAAGTGTGTCTACTTTAAAGAACCTTCTGTGCAATGGAAAGATTCTGTGGAAGTTAAAGGTTCTTTATGGAACCACAGATGCCAAAAAAGAACCTTTATTTTAAGAGTATATTTTAAAAATGGGTCTTCTGAAATGGGATTATCATATAGGGCTACGTGGCATTACAAAGCTTGAAAACTCTGGGTTTAACCGACTAGATAATTTACCATCAGAGAGAATGAGTAATACCTGCATTAAAAATCTTAAAGCAGAAGAGTTGCCCTCCCTCTGAATGAGATCCCACAGGACAGGCTGCTGGGGAGAAAAGCCTTTGAAACTGAATGCATTAAGCTGAATGCATGGTAATAAAATAATAAAATACTAGCATGAGAAGCTATGCAATATTTAAATGCATGACATACACTGAAACAGCTTAAAAGATCTTCTTTTAAGGTGGAGTTCTGCTCTCTCTTCAGGAAGATGCCCACAGTGTGAAGGACACTTATTGATGCATCGGGCCGTAGAGTGGCCCAGAAGGAAGCATTGTCCTGGAGGCTGGACAGAAGGATGGCCTGACCCAGGCTCTGACGCACCTCACGTTCTCCCTCTTCCAAACCTGCTGAGAGCCCCACCACAAAGTCTAACACTCGAAGCACGTAGCTCACCGTAGCTAACCATCCTGTGCGTTCATCCACTACTCCTTCACATAGAGTGAGCTTATGAATAGCGTCTTGTAGAATGGGCAAGGGGTTCACACATAGTTGAGACGTGTCGAAGTCATACGGTGCTGGCAGCATGTCAAACAGCTTCTGGAGGACGCACTTGGTGCCCTGCTTCTCTTCAGAGTTCAAACAGTAGTCTAAGAGTGAAGGTTGCTTTTGAACCAATGTGAGGTACAGTGTGGTGTTTTTGCAAATATAGTCCTTCAAACCTGCTTTACTGCTGCAAATCTCAAGGGCGGTGGTGTTCATAAAATGTTCTGCCTTCCAGTTCGAGTAATCGCAGTTGTCTTTGGGGGCCCCATGAGAGTGATTAGGGATGACTTTGGAGCAGTACTCGGCTGCCCAGCTTCCATCTTGAGGTATTAGAGATGAATCATTTCCGCACAAAGAGGCAATAAGGTCTGTGTTATTGGGCAGAAAACACCTTCTAAAATCCTGGGCGGTTAGAGTTTTGCTGCTTAGCAGTGCAAAGCAGTTCTCAGTGGCGTCTGGAGGAGATCCCCCAGAAACATCGTTGGAGAGTTGAAGACAGAGGTCATCAATACTTGATTGGTTGAGGTACTGGTAATCCCTTGTAGCTTCTGCCTGAGTAAATTTCACAGCAAGGTGATTGCTAATACAGAAAACTTTAAAGCAATAGTTCACCCAAAAATGAAAATTCTGTCATCGTTCACTCATCCTCCTCCATCCAAACTACAAAACTTTGGTTTATCTTTGAAACACAAAGAAAGATATTTTTATAAGAAAGTTTCTGTCCCTAGATTGAAGTCAATTTAACTAAAACTTAGAAGCTCCAAAAAGTTCATAAAGGAGTTCATTAAAAATCCATATGAAGAGTCCTTGTGAAGCGACACAACAACTTAATATAATTAACCAAATTAATTTAGCTTTAATTCACATGTAAACACACATACAGAGCACATCACATATGGTAAATATGGAAGGTCGTGTGTGCGCCACGCATTAGAAAAAAACTGATTGGTTCTCATGCATCGTACATGTATATTCGAGCTTCTGTGGTTACCATACATAATGTGCTCTTTGTGTGTCGATCATTGTTTAAAAGTAAATTAAATCTTTTAATTGTGAAATAAACCATGCGATTCACATGGATGCATTTTAAAGTGCCTTTTTGAAATATTTGGATCTTCTAAATTTTGCTTATCTGGACTTTCAGAAGGTAGGAGGTATAGAAACCTCTAAGGTTTCATTTAAATTATCTTAATTTGTGTTTCGAATATTAAGTCTTGGGTTTGGTGAGTAAATGATGACAGAACGTTAATTTTGGGTGAACTAACCTTTTATTATTTTCATAAAAACAAACTAAAAGTAACTCAGTGTACCTGATGTGCATGTTGCAGCCAGAATGTAGAGTTGGCACACACTGTTTTGTTAAACTCGTGAGCGAAGAATTCACTGCAAACATGAACCCAAAGAAAATCTTCCTCCGCCGCTGAGAGGTACCAAGCAGCGTCGGAGCAGGTCGCGTGCAGGTCTACCCCAAAATGGTTGACTTCAGGATCCTGTGAGCCATTCTCTCCATCGAAAAGATTGCAGTAGAGAAAGACAGTGAAATTCGAGACACCAGTGAGACCAGGGATAGAGGCATTACAGGCAGCTTCCAGAATCTCTGCTGAGGGTGAGGGGTCTGAATCACTCTGCTCATGGACTTTTGGCTGGGACTGGTGAAGTTTAAGTCTTCTAGATGAGTGCTGAGGTTTCAAAGTCCTTGTTTCCTCCTCTGTAGAGGGGCAGGTCATCAAAGATGGCCTGCTGGGTAAACCATCTGACCTGAAACCCATCGCTTGAGCGTTCCATGTCAAGTTATGTCTAATTCCCCTGTACAAAGAGGACAACAAAACTGTTCAGTTACAATAATCTTTACTATACACTTATAGTTTAATAATTTAAAGTCTTACTAATTCATGACACTTACCACAATATTAACTGCCTGAGGTCACCTTTACAAAGAAACAAAAGTGAATGGAAAAGTTCTGGGTGAATAGTTATGTACAAATCACAGATGATCACAGAACACTTGATTAATTGAGGAAAATGGAGAGCTGGCCACTGCATTATACAATTGGCCTCGATGTAACAGCATAGCTGGGCACATAATACCAGTGGTATATGGTTACCAACATAAAAGAAACAGGAGATTATCCAGGCTATAGGATTTAGAGCTACAAAGATCTGGTTAATGACTAGCAATGCCATTGTGATTTCAGTCAGTTGTGCGCCATTCTGAATTAAATTGAGAATGCCTTTTAAAATCAAATTTCTTCATTTGAACTGAAGTAGCAACGGATGGATGGAAGGACAGAATGACAGACAGAATGGTAGAAAGATAAATAAAATGGTAGAACAATAGATAGATAGACAGATTTACTTGTGTTGAATTTCTTTGAATTGCAGTTCAGTAAATTTTTTTTCCTGATTTTGTTGTTCCAATTTAAATGAATGTTACAGATAAATCATTATATGTGTTATGCAGGTTAGAGTCTGTTTAAAGTAGCAGTACTCTACTTGCCTACAGAACATCTTCCATGGTGACTGTACTGTGGTTCGCCCACCATGCTGCTGACATCATCCAGCAGTGCCTTGGTCATATGTGACACTTTTCTTCTCAGATTACCATACAAGCTGCGGCCGACATTGTGCAGAAATCCATGTCTGAGGTTATCCAAGCCCTGCAGGAGGGCAGGATTACGCTCCGCGAACTGTACTGCCCTTTCCCCTGCGCTTGACCTCGACAAAGCCTGAAGAAGCAGAGCCTGCATAGAAGCAAGACTCTCCGAATCAGTGCCCGATTGGTTCAACAAGAGCTGCTCCTCACGAAGCACCTCCGGTGGCACGAGGAAGGGTTTAAAACGTCCCGTAGAGAGTGCGGTATCTCTTTGATTGTTTTCTACACTTACAGGGTGCAGACTGACCACAGGCTTCCAGTTCCTGGTCTCCATAAAGCTGATGAGCTGCTCAAACCAGCTCAGGTTGAAGGCACAATCATTTCGTCCTTTCAGGACACAGATGAAACCCTGTAGACCTGCGACAGCCTGGCCGTACGTCCCACTGACTAGAGCTTGAAGAACAGTTTCGAGCAAAGCACTGATAGTCTTCCAGTTCTGGGAAATGAAAGTCAAGATGGGTTTTTGGGGCTGGCGTTCAGTGAGGCTTAAAATGCTTTGCACCAACCCCAGAAGTCCATCCCAATGTGGGCTGCCCCGGAGCGACAGAAAAAGATCCTGAAGCCTGAAAGTGGGTCGCGGAGGACTCTTCCCATCCCATAATCCGAGCGACGTTTCCCTTCCGGTCTGAAGAAGAGAGTAGAGCAGGTTCTCCCAAAACTGGTCATCACCAAAAGGTTGCTGCCGGTCATCTAACTCTGCGCTCATCTCTTGCAGATACATGGAGATGTTATACAGGAATCCCGAGAGCCTGTTTCTATCGAAGGCTTTGTTTAAAGACGGGAGACTCTTGCTATTCCTTGGCAGGACACCTAGAGATTTGAGGCCTCCCATGATGCTCCTCACTATGGAATGAATTTGTTGATCTTTCTGTCTTTCTGCTGGTGGTTGTACTCTGTGTGGGTTCCATCCTCCACCCTTCCTCCATATCTCAACAAGCTCTTTCAAAATCGCCTCCTTCTGGTCCTCTTTTTTGCTCCCTAATATGAGAGAAACATTCACAAATGTTAGAGTGTGAAACAAGTTGAGTCATTGTACAAACAAACAACAGGAACAGCCAGTATTGTCTTACCTCCAGCAATAGCTGATAGTTGTTCCAGTACAAGCAAAATCACTACAATTCCCAACTTGCCCATCCTAAGTTCCATTGCCTCAAGGTAGCACAGACAAAGTCATTTTGTTGTCTTTGTAAGACTGCATTTGAGTTCCTTTAGGAGCTGACGGAGACATTCAGAGCGTAAAGTGTCACACTGTGGAGTGCACATGAAATCTTAATGACTATCCACTGTCACTTGGCTAAACTTTCACAAAGAAAAGTTTGCCACTTTCTAAACTATACAGTATGGTTTTTTATTGAAAAACAGAAAAAAATCTCACCTGAATTTCTCAGGTTTGCCTTAAAAAATACATTTAAATGCTACAACTAAATTTGAATTTCATGCATTCATTAAAAATTACAAATCAGACTGTAAAAAGTTTTTTTTTGCAAAAGTTATCTATATGCATCTTGTCTTAAAAAACAAAACATAAAATTCAGGCATTTGTAATATACTAATAGAAATCAAAGGATTTTTAGTACTTACAAGCAGTTGCATCCATTTAATCCTGTCACTCTCTGTGAAAATAGGATTGTGCATGAGTGTGAGCAAATTATTTCTCTGTCCTTCTCTCTACATCCTTCTCTCTCAGCATTTGTCACTTTTTGATACACTCCCCCTCCCAGTCTTTGAGATTCAATTGGATCCTCAAAAGCCACAGCTTCATGTTTCAGCGACATCGTCCCGTCATGTGCCAGCTGACTGTGTGCTGGAGTGAGAGGCCAGAGACTCAGGGATGTAATATGAGGAAAGAGAAAGGCCAAGGAACTTTAAGAGGGTATACTCTTGTATCACAAGGCAATTTCATAGTAATTAAGATTAAAGGAGTTACAAAGGTAGGTCATTAGATTTGACTGAGGCTAAAACGGGCACAGTAGATATACAATAGATATAGCACTTTCAGATAATGCTGCATAAACAATCAATTGTATAATCATTCTTTCAAAGTCTTCAGATGGAAATTTTCCAAAAATATATATAACCGAGATTTATGGTGATAATGACAATTACTTCCAGTGTTGCTTTAGAATTAGTTATACACTACAGTATAAGTAAATATATAATATCAGTATTTATTAATATTTTGAATAAGCTTTCATTTATACATCATTCATTTTAATTTTAGCCAATGTTGTTATTGTTATTTTGTATTTCTATTTAGCTTTAATTTATTATTTATTATTATAATTGTATTATCATTTTAGTTTTAGTCATTTTAATACTTCAACTTATTTTACTTCAATTAGTTGCCAAGACAACATGTCTAATTTTCAGTTTTATAATAACACTTACCACCAGTGTTATTTCAGTATTTTTATATACTATTACATTATTTATTAATGTTTTGCATTAGCCTTTTCATTATTTTTTTTTCATGTTATTTTAACTTTTAATTGTATTGTTATCTGCTTTTGTCATTTTTATTAGTTTTTTTTTTTCTACTTAGCTTTTTTATTTATTTCAATTTTAGTTTAGGTATTTAAACTCTAACTTATTTTCATTCATATAATTTCAAGCGCAACATTTCTAATTCCATTCTATTGTAGTACTTATTATTGTTTATTTATTATTGTTTTGAATTTGAATAAAATTTTTAATTATTTTTATTTTAATTTTAGTTCAAGTTTTTGTTTTGTTATGTGCTTTTGTCATTTTATTAGGTTTTAGTTTTATATTTCTACTTTTTATTTCAGTTTAAGTACTTCAGCTCAGACTTATTTTAATTAATTTAGTTGCCAAAGCAACACTTCTAACTTTTAAGGTTTTCCATCTAATTTTTATATTTTATTTAAATTAAACAAAAAAAAAAAAGGTTTTTTTCCCCCTCAAAAGCTTACATAAAGCACTTTTAATCAGAATTTAATCACTGTGAGCCCTATAATTTATTCTTCAATCTGACATCTCATGAGGTAATTTTCACCTGTGCCAACGCTGACATAAAACGGTACCCTTGTCCTGGTGGGTATTGTTTTACTTATGTGGCAGCCAGCAGGTCGCCTACAGCTGTCATAAAACAAAAGTGTCCCTAAGCTACCGTCAGCACACAATCAGGCCCTTCACTGATGTTCAAAATCATCTCGCTCTTGTCTGAGGCCTGTCTACAGCAGCTGAAACCCGAGTGGATTGAGTGAAAGGCCTAGCACAGCCTCCCCACAAGCCTTTTAATTCTGTGTTGCTGTCGTCTGCAGCGGAACAATAACTTCCTCTTGTATTATTGATGCCTGAGGGAGCGGCGGTCACTCGGCAGCATGGAGCTCAGTTGGCTGCAGGAATATTAAATGAGAAACTTTACTCCTCATGCCTCTGAATAACTCCACTCAAATTGGGCACAGCGGTGAGCTTATTTGTTTGCTCTGATGTGCATATGACTAAACTATGCTCAAAAACACAGTTAAGGAAAAAATCATAGGTGCTGTCTAACTGGATGACTGTGAATTGTATATGAAAACAGTCAAAGGAGCTCACTGATCCAGTGTAGACAAACTCCAGACATGAGCCTTAGCTTAAGTCTGTCTCAACTTATAAAGGCATGTTAGACTAACCAGAGTACCAAAGCATCTAGTCCAGTGCAACATACATGATACTTTTACAAAAATTTTGCATTTCATTCCCCCCAAAATAGTGTCTTGTCAAACATATATAGGTTACATATATATTTACTAACTGAACATTTTTAGGCCTTTATTTTCACACCTCTGAATCATTCTTCTCCATCTGGTTGGGACAATTAATTCCCGTGTACCTAAAATAATAGGCTATTATATATTTTATAAATATATTTTAAGAACCATTTGTTCCAATTGGGGGGGGAACAAATAACCTATTTAAGTTAGAATAGCCTCTTGTCTTGTCTTAAATCCAAAAAGGTAGGATGTTTAATGAATTTTAATTGGGTTGTTGCAATTATTAAGCAGGGCAGCATAACACTGGTTATATAATCCTACGAATTGTTATCAGCAAGTAAATTCTCTTATGACAGTTAATGTCAGGAAACTAAAACATCTCACACACTTTACATTAAAAATGCTACTGAAGTTAATATATTTAGCACTGACAAAGCAATCAAATGGGTTGAATAGTTTCAATCAGACAACAGCAAACCCTGTTAATTAATATCTAAGAAATGTTTAATCTTAAGAAAATATTTGGGAAGGTAAGGATTAACGACACGCATGATTTTATAAGAATTACACTTAAGAACATTGTTACAAACTTCAGAATCTTGAAAACTGCAAAGCGACGGCTTGGGCTGTTTTTGCTTTTAAACAACAGCTACATAAACATTAAGTTAATGTTAAACAGCTTAGCCTATTTGAGACATTTTTTAAATCTGTTTTCTGGCAAAAATATAGGCTAGTTTCAAACAAAGCCACAGAGAACTATTGCAACACACTGTGTGGTATTTCGTTTCTGAATGATTCAGTAGTGTCTTTGAACAATTCGATTTAAGGAATGATTCAGTGATTCATACATGAAGTTCCGTTTCTGGATAAAACAACATTAACGAACCGTTTAAATGAACGATTCAATGACTCACTCATAAAGATTCATTCTTAAACGAATCAATCAAAATTTCTGAACGAATCGGTTGAATGACTCACTCGTAAAAACAGTCACTTGTCGCCACCTACTGGTGTGTCGATCTAAAACGCTGTAAACGCTGTAAAAAAAAAAAAAAAAAAAAAAAAAAAAATATATATATATATATATATATATATATATATATATATATATATCGGCGTGAGGATGGGAAAGGCCTGGTCAGCCCTACTGGTCAGGAGTAAAAGATAAAGAATAAAATATTAAAAGTATGCTACTATTGAAAGAACACTGTAACTCAACCAGGCTTCATAGAAACACATCTAGTAAAATAAAAAAATAAAACAGAAACCAAGCACTGACAATTCTATATTTTACAACAGTGCTGATACGACTAGGTTTTTTTTCCTCGGTCACAAGGCAGTCATGTGCGGTTAGTCACACCGGGAACCGCAGCTCTATGCCATGCAGTCTCAGCACTGAAACAGAACTAAACACCCTGCATTGAAGTAACACATTATTCCCACAGGGAGCACTCAGTGGCTCAAAAATACAAGATAGTCTCTTTAAATACGTTCAGATATTTTATGATAGACATTAGTATATTAATAATCACACTTTGTTTCAAAAATAGTAAATATGTTTGCAGAAATTTTGATATTTCAGTAGAGTTAGATGCTAAGTTTGGGCGTCGAGCGAGTTTTTTTTTTTTTTTATTGTAGAATTTGTAAAAACTTACAAGAACATGGAACAAAAAACATGGATGTATTCTTACAAAGAACAGTCCTAAAACACAAGGACAGAAAAAAATATAACATGGGTTTGCACATATCAAGTTATGGTATTTTCCACACAGAGAAAAAAAAAGAAAAAGAAAAAGCAAAGCACAAAGAAAAAATTACAACATCTTTTAAGAAAAGTTGTCATAATACATCAAAAAATTGGTACTCTTTTTGTTATTTGTAAGTCTAAGAGATGAAACAAGAGAGTCCAATTCAGCAAGAAAAAGGGGGAAAGACAAAGAAGATTTAAGCCAATTTTGTTTATGAATGAAGAATTTTGCATTCAATATAAGGAAATTAACAACATATTCAGGAGATAATAGCTTTGGATTTTCATAATAAAAAACAACATCTTTGAGGACGAAGGTATGGGTCACATTTGTAGGGTTAGAAGCATAGGTGCTTAAGTCAACCCATAATTTGTTGGTAACACCACAATCAAAAAAACAAATGGGCAGCTGTTTTCTCAACAAAACCACAAAAAGAGCAAGACTCATCAACATCAGAATATTTAGAAATAGACAAATTAACAGGATAGATTTTATGAAGGATTTTATAATGAATCTCCTTAACCTTGTTAGATATGCAAAATTTACTTGGCAAAAGCCAGGCCTTTCTCCAATTTATGTTTGTTATAAAGGAACCCCAACAGAATTTCCCTCTTGGAGTAATGTTTCTTCTTTGTCTGTTATTGCATTTCCAATCTATAATATCAATACCACCCAAACATAAAGCCGGATAAACACTATTGCCTTCACTGAACCTAAGGTGATTTTTAATTAACTGGGTTAAGCCTGCTGGGATAGCTTTCATTAAAGTATTATATTCCTTTGATGGGACTGAAAAATTATGGAGATTCATAAATTGTTCGTAAGTTAAAATATTACCAAAATCATCAAATACAGATAGAATACAGTTAAAGTTGTTGTTAAACCATCTAGGGGGAAAAAAAGAGACTTATTTCTAACAGTTATATCAGCATTATTCCAAAGGAGAGCTTTGTGGGGGGAGAAACCATAGACAAAACACAATTTCCACGAAAGAAGACATTGCTGATGAAAGTTAGAAAGGGAAATAAGTAGCTTGCCAGGCAAGAAGTTACACTTTAGTAAGAAAGAGAGGCCACCAACTTTGCCAAATATATTATTTGGATTAAAAAACCACAATGACATTGGATTCACAAGGCATCTTTTCAGCCAATTTACTTTAAAGGTGTTTACAATATCTGCAAAATCCAAAAAAATCAAGGCCACCTTCGCTTCTGGAATTAGCAAGCACTTCTCTTTTTAATTTGTAAGGTCTATTTTTCCAAATGAAATCCAAAAATATTTTATTAATTATCTTTATAGCTTTATCATTAACAAACAAAGAATGTTTCATATAATGAAAGATCTCTCTGAAGCCAGAGAAAGTTTAAATGATGTCTACTTATTAATTTTTTTTGTGATATGATACTCCCAAATATTTTACACTTTTTTTAACTGGAATTCCTCCTAAGAATATATCATCCACATCATGAAGCGAGTAAATCAAACCAGAAGTCGTTTTGGACTGAAGTATGGAATTGGATTAAACAAAAAATATCTATTTTTCCATCTATCACTTGGGACATGTTGAAATTTGGAGTTCATTTGGAGGACAAAAGTGTAGACTTTGTTGTAAATTGTTTACTTCTCATATTAAAATACTTTATTCACAAATGTAAAGTCTTGAAAACAGCACCCCAGTTTAATGTCTTTAAAAAGAAGCTTGCCATGTATACAGAGGTCCTAAAAATTATGAGAAGTGATACGGCCAAGAAATTATTTGATTTGTTTAATGTGTAATTTTGTTTAATCCCCTACATTGTTTATGGTTGCATGAATTTTGTTTATTTTATTTTATTTTATTTTATTTTATTTTATTTTATTTTATTTTATTTTATTTTATTTTATTTTTATTTTTATTTTATTTTATTTTATTTGGATTAATGTCTTGTATGGCGGTGTATTTCTCTGTTATAGTGTGAATAATATGAATGTCTCAGTCTGAGAGGACTTACAGTTGTGTTTATGTTAGTCTATTTTGTTCTGTTAAGATGCTGTTGAAATGCAAAAAAAAAAAAAAAATCTCGACAAAAAAAATCAAGACGGAAGTAACGTTAGACGTCATAGCGCAAGGGGCGGAGCGAACGGCTGACAAACATGCAGTCGCGAGCCAGACAGATGTTAAACCTGATCAGAATGAACCTCTAAACTATCATAAACTACAAATCATGGGGTTCATCTTTCAGAGACAGCGCTGTATATCGAAACATTTACATATATTTGACTAATCAGTGTTTGACTGGCGCGTCTGTCCTCTCTCGCTTGTTTGTTTACATCTAGTTTCATTTTTTTCATTAATTTATGGCCGCGATGGATTACCTGCTGCAGGTGAAAGTCGGAGCTCTGGTTGGGCTGCTGTTTCTAACTCTGTTTTTTGGTTTTATCCCTGCGCGGATGAAATGGTTTCAAGTCTCTAGTGGAACAGGTAAATTATCATTTACATTTTTTATGGTGGTTCTTTCATCTGTCAAGCATGTTTATCTACTGTATGTATATACATTATTATGTATGTCGTGCATCTGCTCGTTATTTATGAGTGTTCATGTATGTTCATGTGTGCATGTGCTTAATGTATATGTGTACCACACTTAAGGAATTTGCCCAGTCTTGGCTTCATACGAGTACAAACACATGAGAGTCAGCTGACAAGGACAGCTAGAGGATTTTTTTCTAAAACATGCATTTTAGTCACAGATGGACATCAGGGTGGAAGTGAAACTGGTGTTTGAACATGCTTAAACAAGCAAAAACCTCTGCTAAACAAGAATTATGACCACAACGATCAGAAATAACCTAAGGATTTTATGAACGATCAAATACATATATGCTTTTGATCACAGTCTTCACTTTAGACACAGATAGATGTCAAATATTTGCTTGTGAAACCAGAATAGGATGTGGATTTCACACGGTTATTAGTTATCAGATTTTCAGTTGAGTCAAATGTCATCAGTTTAAATTGTAGGGCTCTGCTTTATCAAGTGGCTTAATTCAATTACAGTTATACCTAATACTTAAAGTTGTGGCATGGGTAAATAAAATGCTTATGCATTGCGCAGTGATGATGAGTTTTTAATTATTTTCGGGCCTCTGATTATAATCCCCTCTGACAAAACTGGCTGATTAGCTAACAGGAGTGATTAGAGAAAGACATCAATCAACAGCACCATTAATCAATGTAACAGGACTTTGATTTGTTTTTCTTTGTCTCCAGCGACCCACAGGGCCGTGCTGAGTTTTGTGAGCTGCTTCGCGGGTGGCGTCTTCCTGTCGGCCTGTTTGTTAGATATCATCCCAGATTACCTTTCTGACATACATGAAGAGCTACAAAAACAAGGCCTTGATGTGAGCTCACCGAATATTGGAATTGCTCTGTTAAATGCTGTCATTTCTATTTGTTTCTAATGCCAGTTCTCTTCATCATCCAGGAAGGCTTCCCGATTGCAGAGTTCATCATGGCATGTGGCTTCTTCACAGTCTTGATCTTGGAAAAGATAGTTATGAGTTGCACAGAGGGCCACAGAAATGAGGAGACGGCTCCTCTTTTAGCTCCTGCAGGTAATGGACATGCCCATGGACATCACTCGCTGAATGATCTGGAGGGGAGCGGTCACCACGTCCACGTGGATTTTCACGCGCACTCGTCCTTCCGCTCCTTCATGCTCTTCCTGTCTCTCTCTCTCCACTCGGTGTTTGAGGGTTTGGCTATTGGCTTGCAGACCACAGACACCAAGGTGATTTATTGAGTTTTGTTTTGTTTGACAGCTCTCTGTTGAGTCACTGTGCTGATCTTGTTAGAAACCTGATAAAGTTTTGGGTTCAAAGGTTTACAGTTTGGTTTGACATCGTGACTTCAAATCATGCTGTTTATGCAGGGTTTTATCCTGTGATGCCAAAACACCTTAAAAATGTTAAAGGGATTGTTCACCCAAAAATGAACATTTTCATTATTTACTCACCCTCATGTAGTTCCAAACCTGTTTCTTCTGTGGAACACAAAAGAAGATATAAATGTAAAGTCAGTTTTAATAACAGACGATAGGGCTGCACAATTTGCAAAAATATCTAATAGCGATTTTACTAATATTTTCTCTCTTTTTTTGGGATTTTAAAAAAGCTATGCTTGTTTTTAGAGCTGCACAATTTTGTGATTATCAATGTAAGTAATGATTATTATTATTACTAAAAAGTTTTAAAACAAAATAAGGAAAGCTACTACTGTAATATTTCACTGTAAAATAAAAAAGTCAATTGGTTAAGAAAAATAATATAATATTATCATTAAACAATTTCAGTCAAAATAAGAAATGTTTCTAGTGTAACAATTTTCTGTAAAACAATAAATCAAGTATTTAATAATAATAATAATAATAATTAATATTACAAAAAAAGTAAATATTTCTCTGGGAAAAATCAAGTACATAAGAGAAATAATAATACGATATATTATTACACTACAACTGTAAAATTACAATATTAAGTGATGCAGACTTTGTATGGAGCAGCGTCTACTGCTTGCTTTTGGCTCATGTTATGTTACTCATAGTTTAATTTGTTAATTTCCTCAGACCTAATTTTAAACTTGTCACAATGGGTGTTTTTGTCACTACACAAAGAATTTGAGAAGAATTTTGTTTTATTAACGTCGCTACAGAATAGCTACATTTTAAATGGGAAGTGTGTTAAAATATATTTTATGGTTTTAAGTAAGCCATGATTAGAGTAAGTTTCTTTTTAGATGTAAATATTAGAATCACAGTTTTTGTTACTAGCCATTTGTGTATAATAATTACACTTGACCTTTAAAGTCAATGAAAAGAAAATACTAGGTGGCAATTGATTTTATCCACCAGGAATTGACCTATATGTTAAAAGAAAATAAAAAAAAGAGGGCTTGGTGACAGCAAGTTGTTTCATTGGCTTACATTTACATGAAGGCTTGTGAAGACCATTTTGCTTCTTTTGGAATAATGTACAATTGTAATAAATGGAATTGGAATAATGTAATGATGAATATAACCTAAAGATACAGTGAGTTTGACTTCACTCGTCTCTCTGCTCAGGTGTTGGAGATCTGCATCGCTATCCTGGTCCACAAGAGCATCATCGTCTTCAGTCTGTCGGTGAAGCTGGTTCAGAGCGCGGTCAGGCCCCTGTGGGTGGTGCTGTACGTGGCCGTCTTCGCTGCGATGTCTCCTCTCGGCATCAGCATCGGCATCATTGTGATCGAGGCTCAGCTGGAGGCTGGCGCTTTCATCCAGGCGGTGCTGGAGGGGCTGGCGGCCGGGACGTTTGTCTACATCACCTTCCTAGAGATCCTTCCCCATGAACTGAACTCTCCTGAGCGGCCTCTGCTCAAAGTGTTCTTCCTCCTGTTTGGTTTCTCTGTAATGGCTGGTCTGAGTTTCCTGGGCTGAAAAATACTTTTCATTTTTTTGTGCCCCGTGGCCAGAAAACTGGAGCCTGGAGGAAATCGCACTGAGTGAGCCTTCACAAACTGCATGTGATTTCAAGAAAACGAAAGGCTTGGTTTGCTTCTTTTTTTTTTCTTTTTTTTTTTAGAGGAAATGATATTTACAAGCACAAAGATGCTGATGTCTTTAAAAACCTAAGATCATTTATCAGTTTTAAATGAGGAAAAAAAAAAATTCCTCAGCACTGAGAAACAGAGTAACTGACACGCAAATGGAGACTTTCAGTTTTTTTATTTTTTACTTGAACTTGTTTTAGCTTTTTTAAACTAGTCATATTTTATCAGTGAAATTGTTTCCATGCCACTTTTGTGTTTCCTCTTTATCATGCATAACACTATCCATAAACCACCAGCTGTCTAACTGGTTTTAAATTTTTATTAATTTTTTAATCAGTTTTATTAATTATTCATCTTTATACATTATGAACACTGACTGCAATATTTCTGTATGTTACATACAGTTATTCAGTATTGGTTTTCCCCTTTTATGTGCTACATTTCCCGTACATAAATTTGATGGGCAGCCAAATGTTTTGATTGCACAGTTTGGATTTACAGATTTCACAGTAAAGACAAAATGTGTATTACTAGTATTGTGTTTTTTAGAGACTACATGTATATGTTCCATAATCATATGAAAGTATAATTATGCAACATATTAAAGCAATATAAATATATTTTCATTTCAAACTAATGGAAACAGCATGCAGTTTTAGTTGAGAAGCATTTATGTGCCTTAATTTGAAAGAAAACTAGCAAATAGCATGTTACTGATTCAGGTGCTTAAAAGCCTTTTACTAAACACTAGCACTAAATCCTTTCAAAGTTAATGTTTAAATATATTAAGAGACATTACTGGACTTCATTTAGTTTCCTTTCTGTTTCAGTATGCTCTGTCTGGGGTAGTAAAAAGCAAAGTATGATTTTGATATGGAACATTATTCAAACGACTTTATCTTGCAGTACCACATTTAGCCTCTAGATGTCAGGCTTCTACACAGAATGTTGGTAAAGGATTGACTGTTTTTGCAGTATGAATTTTCAGTATAGAGTTCCTAAATGAGTTGTTACTGCACACAATCAGAGCACAGTGCATTAGAAAATGTATCCCACAATGCAGTGTGCTCAAACTTCCTTTTCCAGTGTAATATTACCATGTCTCTAGGCTTATTTAATCAAGCTACCCTGGCATTTGTACACAAAACTGGAATAGGAATGCAACATTTTTATATTCCAGATGATAACTGGACACCACTCACTGAATTATTATTTAATTGAGGTCATCTCACTGCTGTTCACAGCACATATATTATTATAATAAGAAATGTGCATGGTTGCATAATGCTTACTGGCTCACTAGAATGAGAACTGACAGTATTGTTCTGCATTTTTGAGCATTTTTTCATGTTTTATTTAGATATTTGGTCTATTATTATTATTATCTGGATTTCATACTCTTCTCATGAGGGCTGCTGCTTTTCTTTCTGTAACTGAAATCAGATGAAATTTCCAAATTCATTAGACAAGGGTTATTATTGTTAACTAAAACTAACATTAAAACTAAAACCATTAAAAAAAAAAAAAAAAAAAAACATTTTTGTCAGCTGATATAAATGTTAACTGAAATAAAAGAAAATATGAACTTAAAATTGTAATAAAACTAATAAAACTTATTTTATTTTAGCTGGTTGCCAAGGCGTCATTTTCTTTTAGTTTAACTTGAAGTAAAACAACTAAACTGAAAAATTGATAATTGCTAAATTATTAAAAAATTATTAAGAATTATTAATAACAATTACTAAAACTTTAAAATTAAAATGGAAAATATAAAAATCAATCTTAAAATATCAATAAAAATAATAATATAGCTATCAATGATACTAAAATAAAATAACACTGGTTTTTGAAAATTTGTACAAAAAAATAGATGATTAATGAAAAAGATTCAGTCTAAACTTTGTGTGTGTGTGTGTGTTAGAAAATACAGAAATTCACAAAACAAATGTGACTGCTGATTTTTCATGACCTGATTTTATATAAATAGCAGGAAAAAAGAAAAGCAATGGCTGCATCATGTCAGTCCCACCCCTGTGCAGTGGCCCTAAAAAGTGGATTTGGACACTTACATTTTTTGAATGAACTTAAGTGTGGCATACGTGTCAAAAACTTTTTGGGGCCACTGTATCTTTGAAAAGAATCACAAAATAAAGCGGTAACAAAGTCCAGCACTAATGAGTGAATGCTCTGTAGTGAGGAGCTGCTCTGCAGACAATGAGGGGTCGCTCATTTGTGTCTGTGCAGCAGAGCAGCAGGGTTTGTGACGGACTCGTACAAGAACTGTTCCTCCACTGCTCATTATCGGCTTTTTGCTCACATGCCTGAATGGATGGCATCTTTGCAGACCTGTCGCCTGTCCTACATTCACCCTGCCGCCAAGAAAACCCCATTCACACTGAAGTCTCGGCTGAATCCTTAGCATGCATTGTAATTATGAATGAAACGAGCGCGAGCAGGACCGCAATTTTACAAATGGCATGTAAATCGTTGATTACCGTTTACTTTTTTATAATGTATTTTTAGTTGCATGACCAAAACTTTAATTACAAAAAGTGCTTGCTGCATAACAGAGGGTTTAAATAGGGAACCACATCAAGGATTGACGAGAGAGGATTATAAAGTGTAAAACCAATGCAGTGCAAAATGCGTTTAGTGTTATTGTGAAACTCAGTCAATCGCAGGATTAGTCTTTCAGATCACAATCCATCTGTGTGATTGATTTGGGCTGCCAAGGTTTTGAGGCAATCAAGAATGAGCTGTTATTTTGAACTTGTGTTGTATTTGCAGCTTGTAGGCTATCTGTTGCTCTGTTCTAATCTGAGACTAAATCAAAGCAGATATTTGAGGCTTTTTAATCCAGATCACCAGAATAAAATCTTTACCTAGAGGAGGTGAGGATGGGAGAGACGTTCTGAGGATTTTAGCTTCCATCCTGCTCCTTACATTGACATTAAGCATTTTTTGCCCAATTCATCATCTGCCAAATAAAAAGTCTGACTGCTTAAGAAGTGGTTAATCAAAGTGTGGATGGAGGACCACCAGATCAAGACCCTGTCATGGTCAGCCCAATCCCCATTTGAACCCCACTGAAAACCTCTGAAGAGGAAAATGGATGGTCACAAGCAAGGAGTGGCATAAAGTCACCCAACAGCAACGTGAAAGACTGATGGAGAGCATGAAAGCTCACTAAATTAAGCTCTCCTGAGTTAAAACATGTTGTTTTTCTTTGCATTATTTGAGCTCTGAAAACACTGCATCTTTTTGTTATTTTGACCAGTTGTCATTTTTTGCAAATAAATGCTCTAAATGACATTATGTTTATTTGGAATTTGAGAGAGATGTTGTCAGTTGTTTATAGAATAAAACAAACATGTTCATTTTACTCAAATACATATCTATAAATAGTAAAACTGATCATTTTGCAGTGGTTTCTTATTTTTTTTCCAGAGCTGTATATTGTAAATATTATTTGTAATATTACAAAATAAATATTTTTTATCTATTGATTCTTTATTTTAATATTTTTATTTAGTTTAATCTTATTTTTTCCTATTTATTTATTTTTTCTCTAACTTTGAAATGGATCCTCTAGTACACCCTTGCAGCCACGTGGTTTTGAAAACACCTGGCCTAAACTGGTTAGACTAACCACATTTTTATTTTTATCAGATGGAAAACTATTAAATTCATAGTTTATTCTATTCTGCTATTTCTCAAAGGCACTAATGGCCTCAAAAAAAAAAAAAAAAAAAAAAAAAAATCTAAAATCCATACATCCATTCACCGTTCATTCTCCAAACTGCTCATATTGAAATAATCAAATGTCTAAATAAATTTATAAAAAAATAAATAAAAACTGCTGAAAAGATCACAATTTCTCTAATCAGTATACTCTATGTAGATAATTTGTCTACTGTATGTAGACAATATTGCTAATGTAATCTATTCACTTATTCTTTATGAACATCACCATTGGTATAGGCATGACAAATGAAGCGTGACAAAGAACATGTATGTTCATTTCTCATCAAGCACATCATCACTGCTCTCTGTAGTTCTGTGCGTCTTCATTCAGCGGACAGAAACTTCTGTATTAAGAGCTTATAATTCTAGAGGTCACTAGAACAAATGACTTATTATTCCAGGAAGGCAAGGCTGGATGGGACTGTAGGCCTACACAGCATATGTGACTGACAGCAACCACATAGCAACATGCTAAGAACCATGTAGAACATCCTAGCAATAAAAAATAGCAATGCTGCAATAAATAAATAAATAAATAAATAAAAATAAATCTTACTTAGTATCTTTGTCTTGTTTGTCATTATTCTTAAACCAAGATACATTTACTTGAAAAGCAAAATTACAAAAGCAAAAAAAAAAAAAAACATATATATGAAGAGTTCAGATGCAAAAGCTTTTAAGTGCCATCTGAAATTTTCTTCTAAAAGGAGTATTTTTATCAGGCTCCTATATTTATGTTCAGTTATTTCACTTTAATTGCATAGAAAAGGACCTATACATTGCCAATAAAGTGAAATTACTGAACCTAAACATAGGAGTGTGATAAAAAATGCTCATTTTAGATGAAAATTTCAGACAGCACTTTTGCATCTGAACTCTTCATATATCTCAGTGGGGTAAGAAAAATAATCTTGTTTTCCCTTGGAAGTTTTTTTTTTTTTTTTTTTCTTTTGCCCCACTGACAGACACTTTTAAAGATATTAGTAAATATACATTCAAATAGCTAGAAAAGATACCTGAATTCACATTTTTTAAATCATGTGTGACTATGAAATACTGATCTGTTCTGCATTATACAATGTTTCTTATTTATTAATAAAAGTTACTATACAAACATTGGCCTACTATTTTTCTGACCTGAACACAATCATAAACTCAATTACATACAAAACAAAGCAAAAATCTTAGCACTGAGCTCATTGCACACTCTTTTTTTGGTGCTGTTTTGTAGCTGGTCACATTCAGTCCCTCCCCTGGTGAATGTTTATTATGTAGATGGGATGAATGTGTTGTGAGTTATGGGGTGTGACGGGTTAATCCGCCTGCACCCCTCGGCTCCAGCCTCCAGCCCTGCACTTCTCAATCTCCCTCGGCTGAGGTAAGTCACAGCCTCTGAGGCTTATTAATGCTCCATGCTTGCTCTGTTTTAAAGCTGACAGGCTAAGAGGATGCTGGGACTGGATTCAGGGTACATTGACTGATACTTAAAACAAGCTTTTAGTTGCAGCATTAATTTATTAACTGACCGAATACAGATCTTTAGCTTTATCGTATAGTATTTCAGTTGTTTATTGTAATTGTCCCAGAGGAAAATCACAGTTTTTATACTGTTTTTCCTTAAACAGGCAAATTGCTTGATGATATTAATAATATCTGAACCCATTAAATTTAATGATGTGTCAGTTTGCTGTATTATGTAATATTGTTGTGCTTCTAATCCTAGAACGTGTCCATTTTTAAACTGTGTTTAAAGTTGTTTCTCAGTCATGTCAAGTAAACGAAGTATCATTCCATCTATCTATCTATCTATCTATCTATCTATCTATCTATCTATCCTCTTTTTTAAATTTTTTTTTTGTTTTTTTAGTTTCCATTCAGCCACTGGAGGATCTCAGCATCATGGCTGCTGTAAGTAACTTCTCTTTCAGCTTCCATAATAAACTCTATTGTTAAATGCAGTCGGTGGGATGAACTAATCTCTTGTTTCTTAAGGTGTTCTGGTAGGTCATGTGATGGGGATTATTCACTGGTTTACTGAGAGTTGGGGGTCTCCACAGTAGACACAGGATTAGTTCTCTTTAAACCCTCTTGTCTGATTCTGTCAAGTGATGCATTCTCTTCATTTTCATCCCATTAGACCGGCACATTTCGCATGGTGTCCGAGGAGGAGCAGGCGTTGCGCGCTAAACTCGAACATCTGAGCGTTAAGGACCATGGGCCAGTTTACGGACCCTCTAAAAAACTGTCAGATCACACAAAACAGAAGGTATCACTATATTATACCCCTGCTATAAAGCCTATAAAATATCTTTTAGTCACATAAATGTAAACTCATCTTCCTCTCTCAAAGGCTAAAGATGAACTGAATGAAACGGAGGAGAGGAAAGTGTCTTCTATAAAGGAACTGAGGGCCATGATAAAAGAAAAGGCAAGCGAGGGAGACGATCTGGCCAAAGCTGTGCAAGAAAAATTTGAGAACGAACCAGATTCCCTTCTTCTGCGATTCATACGTGCCAGAAAGTTTGATGTGACAAGAGCACACGAGCTTATGAAAGGTAAAGCATTTTATTAAATGCATTTATGATGCAGCCCCATTGTTTTCCTGCTAGGCCGTGTCATTGCGGTCATCTAAACATGCTTTTGTCTTCATCTGTGCATCCTCAGGCTCTGGGACAGGGAGAAATTCTCTGCTTTAATTGGGGCTCTCTCGAAACTTTCAAAGAGAGCCTTTGTGCAGAAATAGGGCAGGTTCTCATTCTCTGAGAACAGGCAGACAGGCTGGGCTTTGATGTTCAGTGTATTTCACACAAACTGACATTTCTAATACACATGCACGGCCCACAGAAACATACAAACACACTCGCACAACACATGACTGAACCTTTCAATGCATGAGAACCAGGACGAAATACTGCAAAAGAGCAAAGCTGCATTCACTCAGCAAAACACTAAGATAGAATGACCAGAAAACAATATTAATATTATTGTCATAGAAAATGTTCATGCTTGTAATGCAGAAATGTTATTGCTCTTTCATAGCTCCTTAAAATCCTTTTATAAAATAGACATAAATGAATAACTTTTATATTGTTAGCGATATGTTAAGATGAGCACTTACTGGACTGAAGCAGTTTAGGAGTACTTGATTATCTATACATCAATTCATGTTAAAATGTGAGTATTGAATATGATTATCAGGCTTTTGAGGAGTGTTTTGTGTTCATATCTCAATCATCATTGCATTGTACTGCATTATGTTTTGTTCCAAAATAAAAACTTTGATCATAAACCTAAGCATTATATACTTTAGGGAAATATAGAGTGACTTCTGATATTTATTTGCATTTTGTGTAAGTAGTCTGCTATACTGTTAGATATAAGAGCTCACTGATTTACATTACAAGCTATCAGAATTTCATCTTACTTTTTGGCCACATAAATAACAGCGTCTACACCAAATTGCATATTTTTGCTCAATTTGAACTCAATATTCTCACTATATCATATTATATGAGCCATAAAAGCCTGATTTACCAAATATGGCTGAGATCTTGGCAAACGTCAAGAAAGGTTTGACACATTATTGAGATCTCTTCTTAATGAGGATTCACTTTTACAATGCCATAAACAAGCACATTTTCAGTTCCATTCTACTAATGGTGAATAGTCTTGTTTTTCTCTCTCTGACAGGTTATGTGCGTTTTAGGCGAGACTATCCGGAGCTGTTTGAGAATTTAACCCCAGAGGCTGTGCGCAGCACCATTGAAGCCGGTTACCCTCGCATCCTCTCCACCAGAGACAAGTACGGCCGAGTGGTGCTGCTCTTCAACATCAACAACTGGGATCTGGAGGAGGTCACTTTTGATGAAGTATGTGTGCTATTTATTACAGCCTAATTTCCATCCACTGTCCAAAAATACAGCTCTTTATACTATTGCTGACAAAATTCTTTTGATATTGATATAACAATAATAATATTAATAATCTATCTATCTATCTATCTATCTATCTATCTATAATAAATAATAATAGCTAAAATGTTTTAAGTGTAATAATCAGTAAACATTTGCATATGATTTTATGACATATTGTCATTATTCACTTTTCACATTATGAAGAAATACATACAGTGAATTCAAGTAAACTGGGCCACTTTGTGCAAGTAAGCTGAGTTACAAGAAGTGACTCAGTTTACTTGAATTCACCCTGCATATTTTTTATAAGATGAAAATACAAGATTGGACCTTTTATACAAAGCAAAGTATATCTGGAGGTCATCGCAGAGTTCATTATTGCATTTAATCAGTTTTATGATTTTCAGATTTGAGATTGTAATGGCTAAACTTACTAACAGAGCTAATAAAAAGAAAAGGAGTCTTGCTGTTTATTGAAGACACTTTCTGAAAGCCTTAGACAGATGTAAATTTATGTGATACAACAGAGTAATTGCTGAAAATTAAATTTCATTTTCTAAAAATAACCATTGTGTGGAGCTAAAAAATAAACAGAAATGTGTTTCTTTACAATGACGTTGTCATTGATATACTATAGTTGTATTAATATTTTGACATTTTATTTTGTTTAATTTTAGTTAGCTTTACTATTTTCGTTGCGTTTTTGTTGTTGTTTTTTAAAGTCTATATAGCTCTTATTATTTTTTATATAGTTATTTTAGTATTTTAAGCTAAACTAAAAATGAGAAATTATGCCTTGGCAACTATAGCTGAAATAAAACATTACAATAATATTTTATTTTATTTAAATATTTTCAGTTAATATTTATTTTATAAGTTATATAACATTTTTTTAATAAGTAACCAAAACATTTTTATATTTAACTTTTTAATGGTTTTAGTTGTAGTTAACAAAAATAACTCCGTCTCAAACACAAATGTGTCTTTTCACAGACTCTGCGTGCCTACTGCGTAATCCTTGAGAAACTTCTAGAAAACGAAGAGACCCAAATCAACGGCTTTGTCCTCATTGAGAACTTCAAGGGCTTCACGATGCAGCACGCGTCCGGCATCAAACACACCGAGCTGAAGAAGATGGTGGACATGCTGCAGGTAAACACCTTATATTGCCTTCAGTCCACAACCTCATATATCATATAGCACTGGATCACATAAAGCTTGTGCGGTCTGTACAATACAGGACTCGTTCCCGGCCCGATTCAAGGCGGTGCATGTGATCCACCAGCCCTGGTACTTCACAACCACCTATAACGTGGTGAAGCCCTTCATGAAGAGCAAACTGCTGGAGAGGGTGAGTGGAGTTCAAGTGGATGTGGGGAAAAAAGGGTTGAACAAGATGTTCACTATTCTGGCAAATGGGTTCAAAAGGAGAATAAAAGATGCATGAAGCAATTATTTCCACTTTAGAAATTTGCATACAGGAATGCACACTCACTAAACCATTTAATTCTACCATTTTAAGATCACATGACTAATCTTATGTCCACATATGAAAATGTGTTTAAATGAGAAATTCAAACTGGTTTTTCTACTAGGTTTTTGTTCATGGGGACGAGCTGGATGGCTATTTCAGGGACTTTGGTACTGAAATCCTTCCTCCGGATTTCGACGGGACGGGTCCCAACTGTGACGGCAAAGAGACGGCGATCAAGCTGTTTGGATCTGAAGATACAGCCCTTTAAACAACCCAAGCCAACAGCACTGTGACCATTGTTTGTTTTATAAATGGTTAAGATGTTTATAGAAACTATGAAGGAAATTATTAGAGTACTTTAACCACTGTATTGCAATAAAAGTATAAGAGGGTAACAGGTCCTGTTCACAGATGCACTGTTGGGATGCTACATTATTACACATCTCACTGGCCAATACATGAAATGTCTAGACTTGTCTGACCTTTGTTTTAAACAGAGAAACTTGAAGTGTCTTTTATTCTTTGCCTTGAAAACGTTGGCCTGAAATTTCAAAAGAAAATTTTGTTCTAGTTGTGTGTAGAAAATAAGTGTAATAATTAGAATTAAATGCATAAACTTGATTACAAGCCTTGACCAAGAAATAATACGGTCGTTACTTTGTTGTTTTAGACTGAATGGCTTGTTGTATGAAGTAGATTTAATGTTGTGGTTATTGTTGTTAACCCATGTTGGTTCTTCTAGACCCAGAGCTTTAGTGTCAATTCTAATTGACATTTTCAGTAAAGTGGACAAAATGTTGAGTGTTTTGTACATCTGATGTCATGTGAAAACGTACTAAAAGTGTTAACGTACTAGTAAGAGACAATACACACCACTGTTCAAATGTTTGGTATCTTTTAAGTTTAAAAATAAATAAATAAATAAATTAGTATACTTATTCAGCAAGGATGAAGTTTGAAGAAATTAAATTGCTTAAAAAAAAATGACAGTAAGATGTAGAATAAAAAAATCTAATAAAAAAAATGCTGTTTTTTGAGCTTTCTGTTAATAAGTAAATCCTGAAAAAAAGTTTCCACTAAAATATTAAGATGCAAAATTAATAAACGTTACTTGAGCAGCAAATCGGCATATCAGAATGATTTCTGAAGGATCATGAAACTGAAAACTGGAAGACTGGCGTAATGATGCTGAAAATTCAGCATTGCCATCAAAGGAAAAAATTATATTCAAATATAAAATTGTAATATTCCACAATATTACTGTCTTTACTGTATTTTTTAATCAAATAAATGCAGCCTTGGTGTGCAGAAGGGATTTTTTTAATTTAAGTTTAAATGGTTTTGTATATATATTTTAGCCTATAAATGACAGATTTTATAATTTATATATACACATACAATAACATGGAATATCGTTTGTCTGAAAGAGTTGATACTAACATGTTTAAAAGAAAAAAAAAATCTAAATAAAAACAAAAAAAACAAACAAAAAAACAAAAAAAAAAACAATAGATATCCCTATAGATATATCTCCACTGGAGAAAAACCACATAACAGCAATTAGTTTTTTTAAACAAGAAAATAATTTATTTCTGGAACACAATAACCATTCTTGTAATGACAAATTATTCAATCACACACCATTGGTTTTCCAAATCAAAAACACACCAGTGATTGAGATATTATGCTGCACGGGGTTTAGAGGTCATGAAAAATGACACATTCAAAAACCAGCCACCTAACACAATAAACCATGATGAGAATGTGGGTCAGAATAGTAGGAACAGATTTGATGATCTTCAGTGAATAATCCCTCGCATGTGAGATTACAGTGACATTGGGCAGTGCCAATCTCAAAGCTTTGTGAATATTCTACTCTATATTCTGCAAATAGACATTTGTTTTAAATACATATGGCCTTTCACTTTCCTTTTATAATTCCTATTTGTGATTGTAGCATGAATACATTTTCTCTAAACTCCATTTGACACAATATCTTCTTTGAGCTATTAAATCTCAGTTTGGCGTGGAGAAAAAAAAAAAGAAAAAAAATTGTTATTGCTGATCGTCAAACGAATTAAAGTTCTGGTTTCCATAAACCATCATTAATCTAAACGCATTTATCTTTTTACCTGCCAAAGCCAGTTTGTTGGTAGTTTTCATGAGCAGATGTGGTGATATGATGCAAACATTCACATACACTCATTTACAATCATACTTTTGTACATAAGAGAACAAAAATAACATTGAAATTAAATGTAAAATACAAAAACAAACAACAAACAAAATTTTGGTTAATGTTTGTAGAGGATGTACAACATAAGCCCGTGTTTTCTGTGCAAAAAGTAAGTGGGAGACATTCTGAAAGGCAAACTGGATGGACTTACAGCAGAGACTAAATTTGTGCTGGTGCAAAAGGCCAAATAGATCCGATCGCCAGAAACAGTCAAACACTGACACCCAACCAGTAGCTTTTATACTCACGTTTACAACACCATTTTGCTGTTTTCCAAAGATTTAAGAAATAAGACAAGAACAGCTCCATTGAATACAGAGACAAACAAAACAGAACAAAATCTAACAGAGAGGAGGTAAACTCTCTTTCTCGCCACCAACAAATACTACATATCTGGATGGGATTTTATAAACTGTTCCAGTTGAGTGTGAAAGCTAACCTCTGTGCTTTTACACCTCATAACCCACAGGGGGCGTCTTTCAACTGATCACTGGTAAAAAGTCTTTTGACACGTGTAACACTGAAAGGGACACTTTCTCCTTTAAGAAGATGCTTCAATATTGACAGCTAAACACTAATAATGAAGGCAATTATGTATGTTATAAATGCACATAGTTCACAACACATGACAGAGTTTTCGGAAATCAGTGACAATCTTTACTCAACTGTCATGTATACTAAATGTTACATAGGTTATTTGATTGTTTTTTTTGGTCATCGAGTGGCTTTTTCAGTTTTTTCCCTTGGAAACTCAAATAATAAATTTATTCCACAGCTGTAGCATGATAATAAATTAATAAAGATTATAGAATCTCAAAAAACATGTCCAGAAATGGCAGAGTAATATTTCATTCCCTAACCCTAACAAACAAAAAAACATTAATTATTATTATGAAGATTAGAAATTTTTGGAGATTTATTGAGAAATACAAAGTAAAGTGGGAAGAAAAATGTTCCTAATTGTCATGAAAATAATGTCAAAATGTACAAAAAAAATCCTTCCAAGTCCTAAAAATATGAATAATTTTCTTAAAACAAAATGCCCTTTTTTATTTTACTTTTCTTATTGTGTGGTGAAATATTACCTGGCCATTTTTTTAGATTTATATGTATGACGGCTTCCCTGAAACAAAGCAAGTCTAACTGCACTAAACTGCTGTGTTAAAGCTTTTTAGAGTCCGCACGAGCCTTTGGAAACAATGCTTTGAATGTTCCCTTCAAATTTAAATATATATTTTCCCCTCTGCATTAGATTCTTTAAATGGGTAACAAGAAGATCAGTTCCATTTCAGACAAGTCTTGATTCCAAGAGTAAAGAAACACATAAATGGATCAAGTAATTGCACAAAACAGTGAAATGAAAATGAACAAGATAAAGAAAAAAAACCTAAAACGATACAACAGCATATATCCCTTTAAGTAACCAGTTTTCACCGACATGCACCATGAAGTGCACTGTTGTCTCCCACTGGGTCCCAAATAAACACGTTACACAATCTAGATCTACCAACTTCAATGCTTCTCCACAAACACCAGTCAATACTGCAGCAACAGCGTGTGCTGTTCTTCAGCGGAATGGGATATGCCATCTAAAACTGGGTCGTAGTGCTTGTGGGACGGCCCGCAACTGAGGCGTTTTGGTAATAACGAGGGATCATGGAGTTCGTTCAAGGCTTCCTCTCTCCCTCTTGTTGTCCTTTCTCATTTCTAGATTTAACGTTGTCGGCTAGTCTCTGTAATCGCTAAATGACGACATAACAGATAGTATGGCAAACGTCATATAAAAGTGCTAAACAAAAATGCATCGACTAGGAATGTGACTTGGATTCAATCAACAAGGCTTCATGAATAATGAAGTTTCACACTACGGTATACTTGAGAAGGTCTAGTTAGTTTTAAAATACGAGTGACATGAATGCTAGCCTGTGCTTAAATGGTTACCAGACCAAATACTCAAATATCAAATGACAATATTCACTCAAACAGCACGCCGGTCGTATCAATAAGCACATAGTGCCTGCATAACACTCACTTCCCATAAACTCACGTGTTATGTACAGTAAGGTTTGTGTGTCGTTTTAATAAGCCGGCTGGGTGAATCTCACAAAACCGGTCAAGAAGGTGTCTAGATCATATTTCAATCCAAAAACCAATGAAAGAAGGGATTTTTTTTTAGCTGAAAAAAATTAAGCTTATTTTGAGGACCATTACATTTGTGCATTGAGACAATCATGCAATTCTCATTATCTTAAAATAATAATGTGAAAATTATTTATTATTGTTTAATTATAATAAAGGTATTATTTGTTGCACTGCCTTTCATTAATGCTGATTTATTGTATTACACCATTTTGTTAGTGCAACACAGTAAAAGCATGAGGCTGACCACTGAAATAGAGGAAACTAAAATTTACCAAAAAATTACCTAAAAAAAAAATAAATAAAAAAAGGGAGAAATATGCTTACATTTTAATTAAAATGCTGAATATTTAATTGCCTCAAAAGTATGCTTCATTTAATTTATGCAAAATATTATCTTTTAATATTTTTGACTTAGATTTTTGTGAGATTCACCCAGCTGTTTAGCAGTGATAAACTTTCAGTTTTCAGTGTCCTAATTAGAGAGCAAGAGATACTGATTGTATCTAAATAACTACAAACTACAGTAAATCTAAAACGTTGCCCTCGCTACACAGGTTATTTGATTGTTTTTTTGGTCATTGAGTGGCATTGTTTTCTCCTGTGGAAAGTCATTACGATTCATGTTGTTGATAAACCGTGATAAAAAGAGAAACAAATATTCCCACTGACAGTGAACGCTTGAAGATGGTGGTCCGACCCCTCGTGTGCGCAGTGAAAATGTCACGTGGAGGTGAAACGGAGACAGGCTCGGTTAGGATTTACTGTCTTGGCATTTGGTTTCGTTGGAATGGGCACCTCGACTTTGGCACGGTGGTTTCTGTTTCTCCCACTGGCAGATGGTATTGGCGTAGCCCACAATGACCTTGTCCATCCAGGTGAGGGGCTGAGGGAACAGCACAGCGCCCTCGAAGAAACCCAGGTGTCCACCGTGCAGCGTCAGAGCGAAGATCACGTTTTCTTTCTTTTCTGGAAGGTGAAAATGAACCAACGAATCTCAGAGTTGTAACACAAGTGACTAATTGCAAAACTCAAGTACACATTATGGAAGCCCATTACCGCCACTGAATAAATTTTTTTTTTTTTTTTAAAAATGGTAATTGTAATTTTTTCTCTTACAATTCTGACATTCTTTCTCAAAACTGAGAGATATAAACTCACAATTCTGACACAATATTCACAATATTTTCTCTTATCTGGGGATTGTGAGATATAAATTTTTATAAAGAGTTCTAAAGTCCAGTTCTAAGAAAAAAAAGACTTTCATAACTCACAACTGTGAATGCAGTCAGCTAGTGTTTGTTATTAGAACTAAAACTATTCATTTTTTATCTCAAATAAAGCTGGCTAAAATTAAAAAAAAAATAAAATAAATAAATTTTAAAAACATTGCCTACATTTTTTGCCTAAAAAATATTGTGAATTTTTTTTTTGCCTAAATTTAAGTTAAAGCACTAAAATTACTGAACTAAACCAAAAAAATAAAATAAAAATGAATAAAAAGTTAAATGAAAAATGAAATGAAAAAATAAATAAATAAATAAATATACTAAAAATCTCAAAGCATATTAACAAAATTTAAAAAAAAAAAAAAAATTAGCAAAAAAAAAAAAAAAAAAAAAAAAAAAAAAACAATATAGTATAAAAACTACAATAGTATAAAAGGAATACTAAAATAACACTGCATTCAGCCAGTAACTATCAGGGCTGAAGGGTAAAATGAATTACTTGTTTACTGTTGCTCTTATTGTGCTGCTCACTGATAGCGGTGCAAATATATCTTGAGAGCTACTGCAAAATCTAACATTTTTACCATTGCAAAATATGTTGGCATGCCAAGATTTTGTCTATTGCAACTGATTGCTACACTTCCTTTGAAGGAGTCATTCTTGTAAATCTTTACAACTATCACACCAACAACAAAACATTCAGGTTTCCACTGCACACCAGATGCTGACGTCCTCCTGACACACTGCCACTGAGCAACAAAAACTTCTTATACTCCTCCAGTGTTGACCTTTAGAGTCGAACACTCAGAGTTTGTCATAGTCTGCATTATGACAACTTTTTTTTGCATCGACACATTGATTTTGTGTGTGTGTATGTATGTATGTATATGTATATATGTATATATATATATATATATATATATATATATATATATATATATATATATATATATATATATATATATATATATATATATATATATATATAAAAATGTGAGTGTGTTTGAACAAATAGTGATCTCATGAATGTCACATGCATGCTGGTGCACATCTATGTGGGGCTCTGGAGGAATTCTGGTTGTTTTTGGCATATGAGGTCATCGCCTAATAAAAGATCAGTATGGAAATAGGCTGTTGGCGTGCTGAAGTGGTAGAAGTGGACAGAAAAGACTACAGCAAAAAACAGTGAAAAAAGCTGTTAGCTGGCGTGTTTAAGGCAAGCAACACTTTCATTATTGCTCATAAACAAACTCCAGCCATGCAGCTCCATGCAATCATGTGCATTCAAGTTTTTGTTGGGTGTGTTGATCCAATGTATATATATACTGAAGGAATACATGGGATTTGCACACCAGATTAATCAATCAATACATTATTTATTTATTTATTAGTTTATTTCAGTCTGTTACTTTAAAGCAATCGATCTTTTTTTTATTATATCTATATATTATAGATGGTCACGGTCAAGCACCAATCACATTTTCTTTGGAAAATGTAAAAATGTAGTTGAGGATGAAATTTAAAAAAAAAAAGGATCATTTTGTATAATACCCTACCAATATCTTTCAGATTTCTTTTTAAATTGCATGAAACTTGAATGGTTGCTATACCTGCGAGAGTGCGAGGAATGGTGAGCAGTGAGTTGTGCACGAGCGGATCGTCACCAGAGTTCACCAGCAGCAGAGGCACATAAATCTACAACACAGAGAGAAGAAATAGAGTCATGAACAGGATGCCACCACATAGATAATAGTATTTCCTTATATACTCTCTAAAGCTATTCACTAAATAGCATTATTATTTTACTCACATTATGAATGTAATGAACACAGCTCTCCTTCTCGTAGTACTCCTTCAGAGAATTGTGCCCATGGAATTTTCTAGAAAACAAATTGACAACTTGCTATACTAGGAGGATCAATCACTGTAGGATGCCTTTTGGTGTCCTGTACATAAATAACTCATTTGTCATGATAACTTAGCCTAATATAACAAACCCTTTCATAGTCACTTTTAAGTTAAGTTTTTATATTCATGACAAAAGCATCACTTGGCTCTTTAGATACATTTTCTAGATTTTTTTTTCCATTTGTATAAGAAAATGCATGTTATTTTGCTATGTCCCATGCACTGCTCATTAAATTTGAATGATAGTAGAATATTGTCAAATCATAGAATTTAAAAAAAACAAATAAAAAAATCCTATTAATATTTAGTTAAATAAGAGATTACTCAATTTGAGTGTATTGATCATTTGTGCACATATAGTGCACATACAGAGTATGTTTGTTGTAAAGTACAACAGCGTATTTATGTCCTCAGGAGACTAAGTTCTCATGTTTTTTTCAATCTGTAATAGTGTTGTACAATATGGAATGTGTGCTTGGTATAGCTGTCTCTCTGTTCAACTCAAAGCTCGACTGGCGAGATTGATATCAAACTGTTCTAAGATTGTGGGTCAAATGCTTGAGCCGAGTTTTCATGAGTTGTACAAGAAGAAAATGTTGTCCCTGACAGGTAAAATTATGTCTGATTCTTTCCATATTCTGTATGAGGAATATCAACTTTTGCCATCAAATAGAAGACTGAGAGTACCATATCCCAGAATGAACAGATTATGTAAAGCTTTTGTTCATCAGTCAGTAAAATTAATTAATCAGAATAGGGGGTTTAAGTAGGCAGCAAGATTCTGAGGAATGGAAGGTACTTAAGTATTTGCAGTGCAGATGGATGTGTACCAGTGTGTATTGTATTGTGTAATGTGTATTGCTGTGAATTAATGTTAGACAGTAAACGCTATGGGACGCAAGACAATTTTTATACCAAATTCTCTTCAACAACCAGACTAAATATTTAGCTAGTCACAGTTTGTTGTAAACTAATATGCTAAATGAAGCTCAAAATGTCCATCCTGTCGGCCACTTAGACTCAAGACACATACACAAAATTAATAAAACTTTAATGAAAATTGAAATGAAAATGGAAAATATAAAAGATCAAAATTCATTCAGAATATTAATAAAAACTATTACAGCATATCAATGATACTAAAATAATACTAGTTAGTTACTGCATTAATGTTAATGAATGTAACCTTATTGCAATGGTGCGTTACCATTTTCGTATTAGATCACAGTAACAGCTTTTACTGTAGTAACTATGGTATTTTATAACAGCACAAAATCTTTGACAAGGCTAAATGAAGATTCATTTTCGGAGAACATGACTTAAAATAACCCGTAAAAATAGTACACTATTTGTTCACCGTGTTGTCTATCACAAATCTCAAGTCACAAAATGCGTTTTGTATCTGTTTCACAAGAGAATTACAAAAACCATATGTAGCAATTTCCCATCACTCACCGCATGATGTTGTCATCGATCTGCATGAGAGATGTGGCAGTGTAGAGCCGGCTCAGATCCGCGTCCACCATTTTAGTGGAGCCCACTCCGAATAACACCCCCCTGTTGAACCAAAAAATACAACGCTTTGCTGATTCTGTTAAATAGACAGCTCAGTGTTTAGATTTATATTCTCTTACCACTCAGAAGATAGTAAATTTATCTTGTTTTTGTGTCATCAGAGAGAGCACTAGTGTAAGTTATTCTGAGGTCTCCTAATGGCTTGATTGCAAAAGAACACGTGAGCGCAAAACAGTTTCAGCAGAAGAGTGAATATCACAGCCAGCCACTCAACACCACTCACACCGACGTCTGTCAGATTCACTGCTGAGGACGAAATCAACAGTACCTGTGAGACAAAATGATCTTCTTCATGTTGTCGGCCATCAGGAAGTTATAGAAACGACGGCACTGGTCCCACTGCAGAAACGTCTCCTGAGCCCTGAAACACACACACATACAAAAAAATGCATTTCAATAATATTTAAACTACATAAAAGTCTTTCATATTTTTAAAGTTTGTAATGATATGACTAAATTCACTTTGAAACAATAGCAGTGCTGGGCAACGATTATTCATGATTAACTGAATCCAAAATAAAAGTTTTTGTGTACATAATATATGTGTGTGTACTGTGTATATTTATTATGCATATACAAACACACACACATGCATGTATATATTTAAGAAAAATGTTCTGTTTATATATTAAATATATTCATATATAAAATGAATTATATGAATATAAATATATACATGTAAATATTTTCTAAATATATACTGTATGTGTTTGTATTTATATATACATAAATATACACCGTACACACACATATATTATGTTCACAAAAACTTATTTTGGATGTGATTAATCGCGATTAATCAATGCCCAACACAGACCTAATGCAGGAAAAATTCTTAATTATATTAAATATTATATTATATTATATTATATTATATTATATAATATAATATAATATAATATAATATATATATATATATATATATATATATATATATATATATATATATATATATATATATATATATATATATATATATATATATATATATATACACACACACACACACACATATATATATATATATATATATATATATATATATATATATATATATATATATATATAAAAATGCTGTCAAATTGATTAATCGCATCCAAAATAAGTTTGTGTCTACATCATAAGTGTGTGTGCACTGTGTATATTTATATGTATATATAAATATAGGCACACGTATATGTGTTCTTTTAATTCATTCTATTCATTCCTTTAATTCAGTTCTTTTAATTTCTTTGAATTCATTATTTAGCTGTTCCTGACCATTTTTCAGTTTCTCTGCCCCTGAAAACTTCTCTGCAATACATAACTATACATAAATGTAAATAAATATATATATAAATGATGAATAGGAGCTTTCAGGGGCAGAGAAAAATGGGCAGGAAAAACTAAATTAATGAAAAAAAGACCATTTTACATAGAAAAATTAATGTGTTAAAATATCAGAAAGTATGATATGCATGAGCTCTTTAATATCAATTCCAGCTAAATGCATAAGGTGCATTAAAAGGGATCTTGAATATAATAATCTGTTAGATAATCAGGCAGAGCAGATTAGCCGAGGTTTTATTGATTCTGTAATCCTGTCTGAAGGCAGAGCTACATACTGACGGCAGTACCAAGTGTGCCAACGTGCTTCAGAAAACTCCAGCAGAGCCACTGGCAAACAGGTGTGGCTTCAGATTTACTAAAGCCCAAACACATCCACTGCATTCCAGAGCTGCTTCTACACTGAAACCCACATCACATGCTTATTCACTGACACCGATGTGAGATGTAAGTTTGTTCCATATTTAGTTGTTAGAGCTGTTGCTACGGTGCTCTTTAATGTTGACAATCAACACTGACATCTTTACAGCCAGTGTGCAAAGTATGCAATCTCTTTTTTGTGACACTACCATACTAAGGCAAATATCAATATCTCAAGAACTTAGCTATAGTAAACTAATAAATAAGAACAGTTCTTTGGCATTGGTTTACATACTGACCAATACTGAATTCTTATTACAGAGAGCTCACGAGAGTGGCCTACTGTTGAATTTTTGAAAAGGTGCTTAACACTTTTGACTTCCTTTGGGAGGATCAGAACGTGCCCTAGAAATTCGCACACTGTTTATGCCGTACCATTAGGTAAGCACTACTTTAGCTAACAGAGATATGCTTATACAAATGTACAGAGTGTTTACACTTTGCACGAGTTTCATGTAACATGTAAATGTCAAGCGGAGGACGCAGGTGGACACAATACTGAGACCACCTGTGCCTTTTAAATCACTAACTACAATGTACACACTGTCAGTTCTTATCTCCAGTTCAGTCGGAGTCCACTGACAGCAGTGATAAAATGGTCCAACTTGTACCCAAATCAAGCTGGCAGCATTTTTATCTGGGCAGTACGCCCATGGCTTCATGGATCCCTGTCCCTCTCCCTCTGGAGCAACATCAGGTATTGTGTAGCTTCTGTCTGGGAATAGAGCGGCTCACCTTAGTGCACTGTAGCCCTGGCACACGCTCACACAGCACAGAACCCGCTCCTGGTTGGTTCGGTTCTCTCCGAGGAACTTGCAAACGATATTTCCCCCCAGACTGAAGCCCACAACAATAAGTTTGGTCTGGGGGTGCGTCTTTTTGATGAAGCCCACCATTGCTGCAAACTCCCATGTACAACCTGTGGAGAGAAACAAAAACAACAAAATTTTAAAACAGAACATGAAGTTGACTAGTCACCAAAAGTGACTTAGTTCGGCATTATAAAAGGAATTTTTACATCTATAAATTATTATTCTATCAAAATCTGATAGAATAAAATAAAAGCTGATAAAATCTAAAATAACAACTGATAAACAAAAATAAAATGGCATCTGATAATATAAAAACTGATTAAATAATAACCGAAAAATAAAATAAACTAAAATGGACAGTATTGACAGTAAATGTATGGCTTTAGGATTGCAAAAGTGGAATTAGTAATGCCAAACAACTTTTAGATTAAACACATTATTTACACAATGTCCAAACACAATCACATTAAAATTCACATTCAAATTAAATCTGATAAAAAATAAAACTAAATAAAATCTGATAAAATATAAATAACGTGATAAAAAATAAAATAGCTATATAATAAAATCTGATAAAACAAAACCAAATTAAAAAGAATGAAGATACAATAAATAAAATAAAAACCTAAAATACAATTAAATTAAATAAAAACTTAAAATAAAATAAAATAGCTTCCAGCAAACAGCACAAATGTATGTATTGACAGCAAAGGTGTGGCTTTAGGATTTTAAATTATGACCAAACACATGATTTACACAATGTCCAAACACAACTAAGTTAAAATATATTTATATGTTTTCTGTAAAGATAATGAAAATGAAAAGATACATGCTTGCATGGATTATTGCTTTATTCAATAAACTGAAAAGTTACTAATTCATTCACTGTATCACTTTAGGAATATGAAGTTTCCTGAATAAACACAATCTATACATGTCTCATACCATAGGTGAACATGCGAGGAGAGGTAAGCTCAATGTTCGGCAAGGCCCCGAGGTGATTGAGCACAGCACAGCGGTAGCCCTGTTTCTGCGAATAGTCCACAAATGTGCGGATATAGTGCTTTTCACTGTGGTTCCCAATGCCAGGACAGATGACCATGGTAACGTCCTCTGTCAAAGCAACACAAAACATTAAGAGCACTTGATATGGAAGCCATTTCACACATAGACAAATAAAGGCAAATGTACTCAGATAAAGGTTTGAGTTGCTCAACATTATCACACTATTTATCTTTTCTTTTCCAGGTAATGTGTCACAATATTTGCACGCAAGCAAAATGCAAAATACATAGTTTATATAACAACATAGCTGCCAAAATTCCACATTCCAACACGTAGACATTGTACAGATGCATGTATTTATTTCCCAATTACATTTTTTCTGTTATTCTGTGCAATGTCTCAAAATTGACTCTTAAAAACATTCAGTGTCTTATTTTGAGCAATTCTTTGGTTTATGTTAATCCAAATTATTAAAATGTCTTATAATTTTCATTTTAAATGTGAATTTTTTCTAAACCAACTGTTTTAAAATTGAAAATTCTGTTTTATGCAAAAAAGTATGGAAACTCCATCTTTTTATCTTGCATTTCTGATTTATTTTTCCTCGCAATCTTGAAATTTTGACTTTTTCTCAGAATTCTGACTTTACATAAAGGCAAATTGACTTTTTTTTGTTTGAGCCACAGGTATTTTTTAAGGTATTTGTGAGTTTTATATATATATATATATATATATATATATATATATATATATATATATATATATATATATATATATATATATATATATATATATATATATATATATATATATATATAAAATATTACTCATAATATATTATATTATTCATATATGTGAATAATATAAACACATACACACACAAAAATAGTGTAAATTAGGGCTGCCCTCCACTAAAGATTTGTCTGGTCGACTAGTAGTCGTTCATTTGAATCATTAGTCAACTAATAGCACATTTATTAATAAACAATTTAAATCAAAATAATGAACCTTTAATTGCCTACATTCCTAATAAACGCTCAATCGCACGCATAAAGCTTGCCACAGCGCATCGGCAGAAGTAATGATTATGAATGTGTCAGGAAAAAACAGCAAGGAGGCTGCATTAACATTTTAATAATTCATTGATAAACTAGTGCTTTCTTTGTTCTCGGTTTAAAGGGGATATCGGATGCTAAATTCACTTTTACATGTTGTTTGAACATAAATGGTCCCTAGTAGAATGATGGTCAACTCGTCATCTCCGCAGTAGTGGATGTGCCTGTATGCATGTTTCATATGGATTACATAATCTGAGAATATCTGTTTTCCATTTGAATTGGTTCATTTGAAAGTAGACATTTCACTCTCTATAGATATATATTTTTTTTTTATGTCTGTAAGTATACACGGATTTTCATGGAGTTTCGCGCTCCAGTTCAGAGACCGAGACGGCAGAAAGCGCATCCTGTTTGCTTCATTATCTTGCAAACGCGCAATATGTTGTTATTGTGAGTGCACACAAATAAACATAGTCTTTACAAATTCGAAATATATATTACTCTTATCTGTATAACCAAAAATGACGGAGTATTTTAAGAGCAAGTGAGCGCACCGGCGCCTCCATCTGTCCTGCAGTGAGCGTGCTACTCTTCCACACTCCGCACACACACTTCAATAGCGCACATTTTTTAGGTTAACATTAGATTGAGCAGCCATGTAAAGTTGTCGCTACTTACATATTTCAGATAAGCCATATCTGAGGTCGATGAATGATATGCGAGCGTTTGGATTAGGGCTGCACGATATATCGTTTCAGCATCGATATCGCGATGTGCGCATCCGCGATAGTCACATCGCAGGATGTGCGATGTTTAGTAGGCCTGATCGTTATATTTATACTGATCGTTTTCTTTGCTCACACACAGACACCGTGTCTACTCCGGACGCAACAGCTGTACAGAGATACCCATTTTTAAATAAATTTAGTAGCAGAGCTACTGCAAGCGATTTTCAGTGCTGGAAATCCATTTATCCTTTGTTGAAACTTCCGCGTCGTCGAGGAGAGCACATCACGGATGTTTAGCAACGGCAGGCGCCAGGAAAGCGCAAGCTCCCGAGCGCTTTGGAAAGGAGGAGGAAGTGGCGCGGCGGGAGTTTTCCACGCGTTTGCAGATGCACCATGTGAACGGCCCCAAAGTCTTTCTACACTGGATGCGACAAAGCGACCGTTGCCAATCGTGTCAACTTTGTGTCAGTACGTCATAAATAGAGCGAGGCATATCAGTTTACTGGCGGGGATTCGTCGTGTCGCGCCGCATCCAGTGTAGTACGACACACATGCGCGAAACCGTGTCAAAATGCATGTCTCCATGTCTCCATGTATCCTTGTAAAAAAAAACAAAAAAAAAAAACAACGTTGCTTATGTCTTAGGTAAACAATTGAGAAAGAAAGAGGATAACAATAACAGCAGTTTAATGTCTCTGTTGCTTTCTGTGTCATAATCAAACAACAAAACAGAGAAAAATCACTTTTGTAGCTTTAACACAGATTTATTAGATTTAATTTATACAATGAAGACTGTGTTATGCAGTGTTATTTTACATTTTATTATTCAATTTCTGCACCTGAATACTGTTGGACTTGCCTTAAAAATACAAAGCACTGTTTATTTCATTTGTATCTTTGTTCTATTATATTTATCTATGCTTGTAAATTGTTTATTTCCTATGCTGATTTACTCGCCTACAATATCAATATTTTTTTTTCTCTCCAAATAGAGCTATTCAAGTCATTTGGTGATTTTTTTTTTTTTCATATCGCAATATATATCGCAGAAAAACAAAATATCGCAATGTGAGTTTTTTCCAATATCGTGCAGCCCTAGTTTGGATGTCCTGCCCAAGTACTGTATTACCACATAGACCAGCCATTAACGATCTGCGTGATTTTGCCTATGTGGATTGTTATTTACAATTTTTTTTTTCTGTGACTAATAAAATTTTGGTCGAAAAAAGCCTCTTCTGGTTGACTAACAGTTAGTCGACTATTAGGGGGCAGCCCTTATGTAAATATATATTATACTTCTACATTTATATCTCAGAATTACGAGAAAAAAACTTCAGATTTGTAAGATAAAAAATCAGAATTCCAAGGTTCCAATGTGACCTTTTTAGCTTTCACTAAAAAGGTCACATTACATAAAAGTAAAATTTCATTTCATATAGATAAGCATTCCTGTAATTAATACCTCTTCTTCAGAATGATGATCAAGCAAATTATTTATATGTGATTTAAATGATACTTCCTCCTTCAACCTGAATGAGAGACTCTCATTTATCAGGTTTCCACATAGGAGTGTAGTGTTACGCTACAGCTCAGACCAAATAAACCCAACTACGTGGCACTGACCTCCGGACTGATGATCCGCCAGGGGTTCAAAGAGATCAAAAGTTGCTGTGGCCCCGTCCTGCATGGGCAGATATTTGCGCAGGCCGAACGGGTGTGGTGAACTGACCCGACCCAGCTTTCCATAGAGGGCTGTCTGCAGATGACCGCTTTTACCCCATAGTAGAGGAGGAATGTACCTAGAATATGAAATAAAACATTAGATTTATACAGTGGTAAATGACTTGATCAATTTCGCATAAGGGCTATTGCTTAACTAGAGCTAAAAACTTTGATTTTGATCATTTTATATTGAAGATTTACTCATGAAGCAACATTGAGATCCCCATATCTTTGGAAATGAACCATATAGGGACCTTAAAAATGAAGATAGCAAAAGAAAAGTTTGTTAAGAACCAGAATATAATATTATAGTAAGATGTCTTTGATACTTCTTGAGTTATATAAATGCAAACTTTGGGAGAGGAAAAAATACACACAAAAGTGTTTTTTTACCTCCCATTTTTAAAATTGTCACCATTGGCATATAATGCAACAAAGATTGTTAAAGTCAACAGATATTACTAATAAATATACCAATCTCTGTGAAAAAAAAATAAAGTAATGATGGTGCCAACTTTCTAAAGTTATTGACCCCTCCTGTAATTTGGCTCCAAATCTGCAATTGCCCTTTTGACTCCTCTCTATAAAACAGTGGATTACTCTGTAAATATTCATCCATGGCATTTAATATTTTGGCTTTAATCCCTATTCATGTTTGTTTTTCTTAAGAAAAAGAAAAATTTTAGCTGAGGATGTTTCTGAAATTTGGTTGATTTTACGCAGAACGACCTGTAGGTCATTTTGAAAAACAAAGGAAACTGCTGTCAATGCAGTGGATATGACTGTGTTTCCAGATTCATGTTTCATCAAAACAAAACATACTGCGTGTGCATATTTTTCTGATGATTATGAACGATAAGTGTAGCGGCCCATATTTTTTGCAGTTCTTCAGGTTTGTTTCTAGATCTGGGCACTGGGACAGGTCACATTACTGCTGACTCCATGCGTCATCGTCACACAGGTGCACGTTGCTGTTATGTAATGGTTCCACCCACCAATTAGGCTTCAACCAATTACACACTGACCCTTCACTAAGCTCGTAGGTTACTTGGTCTGATAGTCTTATAGGAATGAATCACATAAATGTGTGAAAAGCATGATTTTTGGTGAAATGTGCTCATGAAGTGGTAATAAATACTACACTTATGTAGGCAGGAATGAAGTAAAACAGTGCAAAGCTTTTTATCAGTTGTTTGTCTTTAAAGTAATATATATATATATATATATATATATATATATATATATATATATATATATATATATAAAATTTATGTTAAATAAATACATATTACATATATGTGTGTGTGTGTGTGCGTGAAAATTCAGCTTTGCACCACCAGGAATACATTACATTTAAAAAAATATATTCAAACAGAAAACAATTGTTTTAAATTTTAATTAATATTTCACAATATCACCTTTATGACTGCAATCATTTATTTGATCAAATGTAGCCTTGGTGAGCATAAAATACTTATTTCAAAAGCATTACAAAATTGTACCTACCCAAACTGTTATACCAATACAATTAATTTACAAATAAAAAGGACAAAAATTAACATGCATATTCTTCAGGTAACTTGAATCACTATTAAAAATGCCTCAGAAACAACATTTTATTTTGAATAATTTCTGTAAAATTCACACTATGGATGTTCATTCAAGAATAAAAAGAGAAAAAAAACTAGCTTAAACAGAAAACGCTTCTTGAAATCTGTGAATTTTTCAGCTATAACACATCACGTTAAGCAGATTTTCACAAATCACCTAGTGACATCAAAAAAATCCTTCCCTACTTTGTTTCCACTCTTTTAAGTATAACATTCCACAAAATCGCTCTTTGAAGACGCAGCTTTCTAGAATAGCCGTTTCATTTCTACCTTTCTGAAATATCTGAGACACACCTTTTCATCACTATTTTGTAAGGTAAAATTCTAGATTATCAATGTTTAAGATGCAACTTTCTAGAATATTGCTGTCTGATTGTGACTTTCTGGAATATCACAATTTGAGACTATTCAGATGATCTCTGTTTTGAGACAGAAAATTCTAGAATATTACTGTTTGAAGATGCAACTTTGTTTTGACACATAATTCACTTGTCCATTTTGAGCTATAACATTCCATAAAACTTTTTCCACTGGAAATGACCTCATTCACTTGGTCCAACTTTGCTCTGCTAACTAAAGACTTCCAGACCACTAAAACAACATTCGTTTGCACAAAGTGAGCCTAAAAACAGCAGTAAACAAAAACCACTGAACGGCTTCCACATCTTCTTTCCCTTCTCACTGTCACTGTGATCTATTCCACACCACCTTAGGTATTACATAACATGCTCTCACGATATAACCTCAAGCGTAGCTATCACCACTGACTATTACATGTGATTATCCTTCAAATATCGGTTATGAGATGCAAGGAATGAAAGCCGGCCTGGTTTAATCTGCTCACAATGACACGGTCAAATAAGACGACGAGAGGATCAGCACTGACAGCTTTACCATATAAAAACATGTCATTTGAGGTGAGTTGAGTTCAGAAAACCCTAGAGAAAATCAATTAAGCAGCACAAACGTCAACACAATGCAAACTCGCTTTAAATAACCAGGTGCATCTCTGGAATGTTGTCAAACAAGGCTTAAGTGTTACTTAACGAACAAAAGAACCGACTGGAAACAGGCTTTTTTGTTCCCTGTACTGCATCTTTAGCCATTCCTCTCTTTGTTGACTGAGCTGCAGTCATCCGCAAGCATAAAAGATAAAAAAAAAAACAAGGAAGCATGCAGCGGCAGAGCTGCGTTGGCGTGACACGCCTAATAATGTTCCAAAGTCCAGACCCACAATGCAACATGAGCGACTATTATCGATGCTTGACAAAATAACCTTTAGATCTTCAAACTCTGAACGCTCTAAAGTGCTTGTTTTCTCATAAGGCGTTTTTCTGGAAAATCCTCCAGCAAAACAAACATGGGAAAAGTTAATTGTGCCACCGAGGAGATAAGGATGTACAGACAATGGGCTGTGTTTGTCGATTGATCTCTTGGCCCCTAGTGTAGTAGATGTACTGGCAAATAATGATTACATAACCAGCCGGGAGTCACTTTGGATTACAAAAGAAACACCCACCCGCACTGTGCAACAGACATATGCAATGCATATGTTTCTCATTTTAATTACAGATCGTGATCTAATACAACAAAATGAACGTTAACCATCACGTGGAGTTGAAATCAAGAATAACAAAGGCTTGATAAATTAGCACCCTAATGGCAGTGCAGGTATATAAACAATTCTGCAGATGTTATTGAAAAGACATGCTTTGTCTTGGCCTCAAGTGTAAACATTATAATAACCATATGTTGTCGCAGCTAGCAATAAACTCCAGAAGCATCACCTCACTGTTTTCATAAACTTTTGTCATGCAATTTGAGCGTGGAAATGACTACATTTCATTGAGAAAAAAAAAAAAAAAAAAAAAAGTATATTAACCCTTAAATGCATACCTCGGGTCTTTAGCGACCCAGTACATCATCATCTACCCTCTCCCTCCTTCATTTTTTAAAGTTAGACATCAGCTTTCTTAGTATTCCTCAATCTATTCATTATAAACAATATAAGAAGAAAAAAAATAGTAAAACATAAAAGAATGCCTGTTTTCTGATTAATTTTTTGTAAAAAGTGTATAGGGTCGCTAGAGACCCAAGGTATGTAAATGTGTAAGTATTTTTTTGCAACTATATTTACATATCTGACGACTCAATACATGCAATGCATCTGTTTTCCTCAAGGTGGCACTGTTTGATACACAATGATGACGTGATGTTTCACTTATAATTTCCGCAGGTATAAAACAAACGAATATCATCAGCAAAAACTGAACTGGTTTGAATGGCTTTACTGCAGAGCAGTATTACTATACGCAATGAAATATAAATGTCACTGTCATTTGATGCTGGATGTGGTGAATAAGCTGCCAGTGATCAAAATATTGAATATGAAGTCACTGAAAACGATCGTTTTGAGAATATGGCTGAGATGGCGAATATGAGGCAGATGCTGAATGTACTGTGGAAGTGCGCTCTGACGACGACAGCGATGGTAAAATCATCTGCTCAAATTGAACCCTTTTAAGTTTCAAAAGGTAACGAAATATGCTTTATTTTATTCTTCTGTAATTGTTCTTAAAATATCAAGAGAGTTTTTTGCTATTGCAGTAGTTACGAGATCCATCCGTGCTGGATATATAGGTCCGGGTCGCTAAAGACCCGAATATATAATAATGATTGGCGAAACATTCATTTAAGGGTTAAACACCTTTCAAGAATGTCTGACGCAACTGAAAAACTCACAAAAGCATTCAAAATACCACTGATGAACAGATTGGCATGTGTTTTATTGCAGGAAACAGACAGTATGGTTATTTTCATCTATAAAATTACCTTATCGTGTTTTTAATGCTTAAACTTTGTGTTTGAAAGCAATGGTAAACACTGTGCTGTGGTAATGGCACTTTACCAGAAAGTGTGAATTCTAACACTTTCAAACTAGCTGCAACAACTGAACTCATGCAAAATTGCTCATTTTGCATGAGAAACAATGTTGTTTTCTCTTCTCTCTATTTTGCATTATAGTTTAGGTGGTTGCACCTGTATGTTTCATGTTTTTGAGGACTGAGCTTTACAAAAAAGTACTGTGGTACAGTGTTCTTATTGTTAACTAAAACTATTAAAAACTGTTTTCACTAACTGAAATAAAGTTGTAATAAAGTAAAATACAAATAATAGATTAAAAATGTAAGCTTTAAAATAAGTGATGTTGAACAAAAATAAGTAAATGCTGCAGATAAGTATTAAAATAATAAATCAAATTCTGTTAATGACAAAATAGCAAAAATACAAAACAAAATTACTAAAACTGAACATATAAAAAATTATAGCTAATTCAAAATATTAATTCATCCTATAAATAAACAATACACAATTTTTGATACAAACCTGAATGATTACAATATTCATAAAGCATGGCTTTTATATGGAAGTCTAAAGTAATTCAAAGAACACTGTTTTTATTTTGATACATGTCCAAAACAAACATGGTATTACCAAGATTTAATTAACAGTATTAAAATAACTAATAGTATTTAACAGTTAAAAATAGCTGTTTTCTATTTAAATATATATTCAAATGTAATTTATTCATGTGATGCAAAGCTGAATTTTCAGCATCATTACTCCAGTCTTCAGTGTCCCATGATCCTTCAGAAATCATTCTAATATGCTTTCTAATTTGCTGCTCAAGAAAAATTTCATAGTTATTTTAAAGACCACAAAAAAGTTGAAAACTGTTCTGCTATATTTATTGATTAATAGAAAGTTCAAAAGAAACAGTTCATGTATTTGAAACAGAAATCATCTGCAATATTATAAATGTCTTTACTGTTAATTTTGATCAATTTACTGTGTCCCTGCTGAAAAAAAAACGGTAAGGGAACAGTAGAGAATATTTATGTAAGTGATTCTAGGAACGCTGCATTAGTCTTAGCAACCAGGAACAGCCTCTAAGCTATTCTGAGATGTGGTTTACTCAGTAGACACAGTAAGTGCAGTGAAATGATAAACTGAAGTGTGGTACTCACTCTTTGGTCAGAATAGGACAGGACTTGAGCAGGAAGCGGTTGAGTGCTGTATCCTGGTAAGTGAGGTCCGGTGGAGCTGTGGGACTTTTCAAGTTTAGACACCGGACGATGATGTAGAGAACGGTGGCCACCGCCGCCAACTTCATGCCGTCAAACATCGCTGGCATCTCTGGCGCCACCGTGTACACCTCCGATTCGTGAGTGTTCATATTTGCGCTGAAAATAAACAATAACAGATGACTGATACAATGCTTCAGTAAACTAAAATACAATAAAGCATAAACTAGAAAATCACAAGCCATTATTTGAGGATCTATGGGGAAGATCTGATTTAAACTACTCCAATGTTCTGTCAGACAAATATAAAGTGGCTAGCTGATAACAGAAACTGAAGGAGTCACTTACTTTGTAAGTTAGATGGGTCTTGGAATGCGATCTTGTATTCTCTGATGAAGGAGATGTTATGGGTGTGGACTGTAGGTCACAGTGATCTGGTCAATTTTCTCTGAGGAAGGAAAAGAAGGAACGGTTACACGTAACAGAAACGATAACAGCAGATAAGGTTGATTATGTATACTTATAGCGTCAAGTACCAAGCCCATATTAATTACCTAACTACAAGCTGGTGGCATATCAATAGAATATTTCACCCAAAAATGGCAGTTCTCACACTTTGACATTCTTTGGTGGAACAAAAAAGGAGTTATTAATAACAAAATGTTGCTCTTTTCCATATAACGAAAGTGAATAGTGACCATGGCTCAGGGTTATTATACTTAACTATAAAACTAAAACCAGTAAACACATGTCACATTATTTTATTTCAGCTAGTTGCCTGGACAAAAATTCACAATTTGATTTAGGTTAACTTTATGCACTAAAACAAACATAATAAACAAGAAAATAAAAATTAATAAAAACTATATAGACATGTTTTTTTTTAAAAAAAATGCAGAATGAAATTACTAAAACTAACTAATTTAAAATGGTAATAAAAACTATTATATCTCAGTGATCCTAAAATAACACCGCCATGGCTGTCAAATGAGAATTTTGTTGAATATTGATTTAAATCTCATTATATGGCTTCAGAAAACATTCTTTAAAACAGAAATACAGGCCTGAAACCACATTAGAGAATGTAAATAATAATGACAATTTTAATTTGTGGGTGAACTATTGCTTTAAGACTCATCTGTGACTCACATAAGCAGCTGCAATGAATGCTCTCCTCAAATGATTCCAATAAGGTTCCTTCATGACATTAATGTGTTAGATGAGGACTAGAGCATTTACAGCATTTAAGTGTTAAATCTGACTCATGCTTCTAAATAAAGAGGAAGTTTAAGAGAATCATTTTAGAGTGCTAAATTAAATTAAAAATAAAATTCTTGATTTTAATTAGATAATGTTAAAGCAGTGTACATGATCCAGCCCGGCTAACTAGAGAAGACTTCAATTTTTAATTGTGAGGAAATGCACCTGTCAACTTGATTCCCTGAGACCATGCTCATTTCTGTCTTAACATGCATGAAGTTCAATGGTCTACATGGGAATTTTGTCCCCTGATTAAATGAGGAAGACTGAATTTCTTTTGTACCCATCCATGAGGTTGTGCTTAATCTGAATTAATTAAATCAATGCAATAGTACATTATAAAACAATTACAGCCAACAGAATTCAACGATCAAATACAAAACCAAATTTGGTGTCTAACCTCATACAAATTTATGTGAGAGCCAGAATCATTTAGAGAATTATAATTAAATATATATTACATACACTTTTGTTTTACTTTATCAACAAACATGAATACATAATGCTTAATAGGTCTGTAGTTAACGTTCAAACATGTCAACATCATGAAATGTGGATTTGTATAATGATCATACAATGCATTTTTAAATGTACGTGGGGGGGGGATAAACAAGATTTTTTTGCATTAATGAAAGAGTATTATGTTTTTATTAATATTTTTAATTATTTATTGTTTAGTTATTGTTTTATTTAGTTTTTATTTTAATTTTAGTTAAAGGTTTAGTAATTTTGTTGTGTGTTTTCAACGTGTTTTCATATTTTATTTCAATGAACATTTATTTTATTTCAAGTAATAACAACAACAAAAAAAACTGATTTTAGTTTAACTATAATTAACCATTTAGGATTGTATTAAATATGAATTTAAAAGCATTTATGAATCATGGCAGCATTTGTTGTATTGCTTTATATCAGTTTTAAAATCATTGTATAACAGTATTCATTTACTGTAATGGAGTAATAAAACTACCATATTATGAAATAAGACTCATCATTAAAAATAATAGAAATAGTAAAAGCAATAAGTCAAGGTTGGATTACAATAATGAGAATGGAGGGATAAAATCTGATTGAATCATCAAAGTAATAGTGCCAAATATCTCAATGGACATAAAACAGACTTCATTTATATAAATATACTGGACATCCTCTTGACCGGTTTCAGAAGAATGACCAGGACATAAGATTACAACCCACTAATTGTGATCATAAATGATCAAGGTGTTAAATACCAACAAGTAATATCACAGAAAAGCATATAAATACACTTCATGATGGTGTTTTGATGATCGTGAGTGTGCTGATGATTCCTGCAGAAATAGGCCCAGCATCTGCCTTTACTTCCAAACACCCTCACATACTGACATATCCAGTGGTTATTATATTTTTACAGTGTGGATATCTATGTCTACAGTGGTCTACAAGTGGTACTGCAGATGTCAACAGGATAAAACAGGAATCATCTGCCCATCATTACACTCCCATTAGTGTGATGCACGACGTTACGTATATATGACACTTATACAAATATCTACTTAAGACATACATAGCTAACGAGAAAACACTAGGCTACCATAATAATACAGGCTGTTATGTTAAAAAATAGCAAAATAGCGTTTAGATGATCAGAATATGCAGGAAAACGAGACGACGCTCCAACACGTAAGCAAAAAAAATAAATAAAACGCATCGATTCAATGCAGATGAACGCATCATACCTCGTTCACAATCAGCTCCGTTTCCCTGTATTGGTCAAATGTAGATTTGTGCTTTGTCGTTAGGACACAGTGTGTTTATTTAGCGTTGCATTATCCGTGGCCCTTTCTAGCGTTTTCCTCCCTCCTCGTCTCATCTATTGACAGACAGACGCGCAACCGCACTTCCTGCTTTACACGAGCTCATTTACATATCGCGCTCCCTATTGGCTAATACAAGCTGTTGCGTCATAGAACACCGCCTTCTTTTTTATAACAGCGCTTCGAGTGCACGTGCAGCAGCACAAGGGCTGCTTACTGCTTCTGGCGCCACTAAGTGCTACAGATGGTGGCGCCAGAAGAATAAAGATAATTTAATCATAAAATTACTGATGTTTTCCATTAATAAGTGCAGTTACTAATAATAGTACATGTTTAGATTTAGTCATTTAGCAAACGCTTTTGTCCAAAGCGACTTACAAATGAGGACAATGGAAGCAATCAAAATCAACAAAAGAGTAATGATACCCAAGTGCTATAACAAGCCTCAGTTAGCTTAAGGCATTATACGTAGCAAGGTGTGTTTTTTAATTATAAAATAAATAAAAAGAAAACAGATAGAATAGAAAAAGAATAGAGCAAGCTAGAATTAGAGGCCTTTTTTGCTTTTGTTAATTGTATAATAAATAAAAAGAAAACATTTGACAGTAAAGCACTTGGAAAGCATGCAAAAATTACTTTTATTAACAACAGTAACGTGCAAAATCTAATTTTTATATAGAAAATTAATATATTCTACTCTTACTAAATGTACTATTATTCTTCTATAGTATTATACAGAACTGACAGACAACTTCAGTGATTATAAAAGAAACGCTCTTGATGTGTGATTCAGTCACAAATTAAAGTTTGGTGTTTTGTAACTTTTCTTCATAAATAAAAAAGTGCAAAACTTTGACAAAGTCTGATTTCTTGATTTGATATTTTATAATAGTGATTTTATAATTTCAAAATATAAAGCAAAAAGTAGAAATGAATGACTAATAAGTAAATAAGTGCTCCTCTGCTGCCATCTACTGGTTATAATGGTAATTTGGTTTATTTTTTTTTAATCTTACACAAGTGTTTGTTTACCACAAAACTATATTTTGGTTATCCAATTAAAAATAGCATTAAAATTGGATCAGTTTTAAGTGTGTTACAGTGCTGGAAATAGTTGTGTAGAATATTTGAAAGTCATTGAAAAGTTTTTGAATTTCTCTCTCAAAAGGTACAAACCCTGAAATTAATGATGTAATAACATTGGACTATTTCTGCCACAACACCATTGTTACAGTTAGCGTTATTGCTTCTGTTTTTTTGCCGTACATCAGTGCTGTTTATAACAGAATTCTGTGCAGAATTTGAATGTTTCTCACTAGATCTCGCAGCGAGCTTATTCATTCTGCCGCGAGTTCAAACACTTCTCACTGGATCTCGCAGCACTGTGCAATAACAATGTCGCGAAATCAGCATTGGTTCCCGTCTATTATACCTGTTCTGAGCTCGGACCGCTTTGCTTGCGCTGCGCTCAATTATTGGTCTGAGCTGATAAACTGTCCGTGCTGAGCAAAGAGTAGCGTGGTTTCATCATGCTTTTGTTTATTTGCCATTTGATGTTTCTCATATGCATCAGGAATGGCAGCGCTTATGAGTTGGGCAACACGGTGTTCACACCCAATAGCGTGTTTACCCCACCACGCAAAGTACGCTATTTCTTTACTTGTAGCATTTCCTAACGATACCTGTAACAAATCAGTGGCAAAATCAATAAATAAACTCGGACTCAGACCGCGATCCATCCGCCATTTGAGTATGCCTGACCTAAAACTAGGGATGTAACGATTCACTCAACTCACGATTCGATTCGATTCGATTTTCTCACGATTTTTTAGTTTTTACAAAATGAGACAAGACATTATACAGTAAATGAGAAGGTGTCCTTTTATTAGGCTATTGCTGTACGTTTCTTTGTGAAATTGAAATATAACAAAACTACTCTGAAATTTTAAAACAAACCCCAAATCAAATAAGCAAGTTACACAAATAAAAGAAATCTCTTCAAATAAACAAACTAAGGCTTTGTCTGTGCTTTTTCCATTTAAAATAAGAGGCAACCACTGCATTTCTATCATTCAACTCAAGTTTTTCAATTCAAGTTTATTTGAATAGCGCTTTTCACGATACAAATCTTTGCAAAGCAGCTTTACAGGAAATTAAGTTTCTACAATATATTTAGTAGTAGCTTCTCAGTGGTGACTATGTCAAGTTGATGGTCATATAGCAGAAATGTACAGTAAAAATCAGTTAATGACTGTAACAAGGCTCAATATGATGAAGGACGAGGAAGTCAGGGGTGGTGAGTAAATCCGGTTTATTACTATTAAAAATAATCAACAACACAAAATCAAGTGCTGTCAGGCTCTCTGCCTTTCCAGTCCCTCCAAGACAAAACACACAATGCTCAGTCTCTGCTGGCGTTCAGTCTCTCTCTCCCTCTCCCAGGTCTGCGGGGCGCTTTTCACTCGTCTCTCCCCAATCACTGGAATGAAATACAGGTGTTAGTCATCATTCACTTGACGACCTTCTCCCCGCTCGTCTCCGCACCCGTTCTCTCGCTGCAGCCTTTTGCCTTCCCATGCCCCCGTCGCCACATACCCCCACCGCCCGACTCAGGCCGGGGAGCCATCCAGCCTGAGACAGGACAGCACCCAGCCCCCTGTCCGACGCGTACGTCTGCAACAAAAAGGGGAGACCAAAGTTAGGAGAGTGTAAGAGCGGCCCGCCGCACAGGGCAGCCTTTACCTTGGTTATGGCCTGTTGGCACAGCTCTGTCCACTGGACCGGATCTGGGGCTTCCTTTTCAGTGAGATCAGTCAGTGGGCTGGTGAGCTCCGAATAATTAGGAATAAATCTTCTATAATATCCCGCCAGCCCCAGGAACTGCCTCACCTCCTTTTTGGTCTTGGGACTTGGGCAGGCCGCAATCGCAGCCGTCTTATCAATTTGAGGATGCACCTGCCCATGTCCCAAGTGGAAGCCCAGATACCGTACCTCCACTCGCCCAATTGCACACTTTCGCGGGCTCGCCGTGAGTCCAGCCACCCTCAGTGATCTCAGGACAGTGTGCAGATGTTCCATATGCCGCTGCTAATCATTACTGTGTATAATGATGTCGTCGAGATAGGCAGCGGCGTAGGCGCTATGTGGCCGGATGATTTTGTCCATGAGACGCTGAAAGGTGGCGGGAGCCCCGAACAAGCCGAACGGAAGCGTAATAAATTGGTGTAACCTGAACGGCGTGGTGAAGGCGGTTTTTTCCTTGGATAATGGCAATAAGGTGATCTGCCAATACCCTTTTGTTAAATCCAGTGTTGAATAAAAGCGAGCCGAACCTAACCGATCAAGCAGCTCGTCAACTCGGGGCATCGGATAAGCATTGAATTTAGACACTGCATTCACCTTCCTGTAATCAACACAGAACCGGACTGAGCCATCCGTTTTAGGCACTAAAACTATCGGGCTCGCCCAGTCGCTATGCGATTCTTCTATCACCCCTAACTCTAGCATGGCCTTTAATTCCTCCTGAACCACTTTTTTTTGTGTTCTGGTAAACGATAGGGACGGCTGCGCGCCACTTCCCCAGGGAGCGTTTCGATGTGGTGCTGTATGAGGTCCGTACGACCGGGCAGGGGTGAAAACACATCAGCAAAATCTGCTTGCAACCTGGCTAAATCAGTGAGCTGCAGCGGCGAGAGGTGATCTCCCCCAGGGACCAGAGCGAGCGGATTGGTTTTGACTGCTGCTTCTGGTCCGAGATCTTCCTCTGCTGAAACGGCCACTGCTAATTCAACCGATGTCACCTCATTCCAGCGCTTTAAGAGATTGAGATGATAAATTTGACATGAATCCCCCCTGTCCGTTCGCTTTGCCTCATAATCGAGATCCCCAACTCGCCGTGTAACCACAAAAGGTCCTTGCCACTTTGCGAGTAATTTTGAACTAGATGTTGGAAGTAATACAAGCACTTTATCACCCGGTGTAAATTGACGCTCTCGCGCACCCCTGTTGTACAGCCGACTTTGTCTGTCCTGAGCCTGGAGCAAATTCTCCATAGAGAGCCGCCCCAGTGTGTGGAGTTTTGCTCGGAGGTCCATGACATACTGAATTTCACTACGGCTGTTTGAAGGCCCCTCCTCCCAAGCCTCTCTAATGACGTCAAGCACCCCCGGGGCTGACGACCATAGAGAAGCTCGAATGGGGAAAACCCAGTGGAGGCTTGCGGAACCTCCTGCACCGCAAACAACAGGGGCTCGAGCCACTTATCCCAATTTTTGGCGTCTTCCTTTACAAACTTACGAACCATGGATTTCAACGTGCGATTAAATCGTTCCACCAAGCCGTCCGTTTGTGGGTGATAGACACTGGTGCGAATCGATTTAATGCCCAAAAGTTCATATAGTTCGCTTAGCATGCGTGACATAAACGCCGTGCCCTGATCAGTGAGAATCTCTTTCGGGATTCTCACTCGGCAGATGATTCGAGCGCATCCGCCACACTCTTTGCAGATATGGTGCGTAACGCCACTGCTTCTGGATATCGTGTTGCATAATCCACCAGAACTAATGCAAAACGATGTCCGCGTGCTGAATGTTCTAATGGCCCGATGAGGTCCATACCAATTCTCTCGAAGGGGACCTCTACCAGGGGTAATGGGCGCAAGGGCGCTTTTGAGGGGGCCGGCGGATTAACCAGCATTCACGACACACCGCACACCACCGGTGGACGATTAACCAGCATTCACGACACGCTGCACACCACCGGTGGACGTTCTTGTGAATGCTCGGCCAAAAGAATCGGGCCATGAGACGCTCGCGTGTCTTTGCTTTCCCCAAGTGGCCTGCCATGGGACTACAATGAGCCGCCTGGAAAAGCATATCCTGGCGGCTTTTTGGGACTAACAATTGGGTTGTATTTCCTTTTACCTGGGTATCTGGGGTCACCCGATACAACCTATCTTTTATTAGGGAAAAATAGGGATAGGAGAGCGGCTGATCAGGCTGGAGAAGCTGTCAGTCGATGGAGCAGACCTGGTCATACGCGTTTTTGAGCGTCTCATCACGAGACTGCTCCAGAGGAAAGTCATCCAGCTCAGGGGGCTTTAGCTCCTCCCTTGCACTCGTTTCCTCCGAGCCAGTCGGCGAAGGTCCCAAAACCGCATCTCCAGTCTGGGCCACCGCTTCTCCGTTTCCCCGCCCCATCTCCCAAGAAGCAGCCACACACCAAATCCCCAATAACTGAGTAAATGCTGGCCAATCTGTACCCAAAATCAGCGGATGCCTAAGGTGGGAATTAACCGCCACCTTCATTCTATGCATTTTCCCCTGAAATTGAATAGTAACAGACACTAACGGGTAGTTCACCACATCCCCGTGCACACACCTCCCCTTAGCCTTGCGGCTCGTATCCAATGCCCTTTGTTGCATCAGGCTTTGATGAATGGAGGTTTGGTTACAACCTGAATCCACCAAAGCCTGATATGTACTCCCCTTAATACTCACAGGTATTTGGTACTGCCCGGCTTGATCTGGGGCAGCCCCCGGGGAGTCGGGGATCCGGATCAACATTCCCACCTCCATCATCGGACACCAGTCCTGAAAATGACCCAGGTCCCTGCATCTCCAGCAGGCTGGCCCAGGCCTTCCCGCCACCCCAGCGGCAGAAGGATGGCCAAGAGATTGGCGAAGAGAGGAGGTAGTCCGGACTGCTGAGCGAATCATTGGTACAACCCTCCCCACTCTCCAAGAACTGTACTCATCCAGAGTGAGCAAAAGGGCTGGCAAAATCACTCTGGACCCCTCACATCCAGCACACTCCCTCTTTGAACTGTTACCGTCTGGTCGACGCTACAGAGCTCTGAGCACCAGAACGACCAGACACAGGAACAGTTTCTTCCCTCAGGCAATCCATCTCATGAACACTTGACATTAAAAGTGGAACACACAACACTATTATAAATTATTTATTCAACACACATACTTATTTTTTTTTCATTTCAGATTTGCACATATTAGACCTGTACACCATAATTGTCTATATATTGTGTTTTTGCTATTTGTACATTGCCTATTTGTAAATTATTCTTTTATTATCTGTGCCCTGTCCTGTTGCTGTCTTTCTGTTGCACTGTAGAGCTTCTGTCACAAAAACAAATTCCTCGTATGTGTAAGCATACCTGGCCAATAAAGCTCATTCTGATTCTGATTCTGAATGTGGAGATGGAGCGGCGGCTCCAGCGCTGTCCGCTCCGCCCTCTCGTGTCGCGGATCTGTTCCCCTGGAAGAGGGTACCCCGCTGTGGAATTCGAGGGGGCACATTACTACGCGACCTGGGAGTAGGAATAGGGCGAAAGAGAGCAGGAAGGGTAGGAGCGGGGGGAGAGAGAGAGGTTAACAAGGGGCTCGCCAACCCCGGGGCACGCCACTAGATGGTCTTCAGTCAGCTGTATGGCCTGCGTCAGCGACGTCAGGTGGTGGCACTGGACCCACTCGGCCGTCCCACGTGGTAGCCGAGCGATGAACTGCTCCAGCACCACCAGATCGACCACTTCCTCGACGTCGCATTCCTCAGCCATTAGCCACTTGTGGCAAGCATCCCGGAGCTGTTGGGCCATCACAAATGGTCGACCGTTGTCCCCCAGCTCCACTGATCAGAAGCGTTGCCGATGTTGCTCGGGGGTACGGCTGACTTGTTGCAGGATGGTCCGCTTGAGATCGTCGTAGGCCAGGAGGCTTGCTACAGGCAGCTGTTGGGCTGCCACCTGCGCTTCCCCCGTCAGCAGCGGGATCAGGCGCACTGGCCATTGGGTGCACGCCCAGCCACACGCCTCCGCTGTTCTCTCAAAGAGGTCCACGAACGCCTCCAGGTCGTCCTGTGGACCCATCTTCATCAGCGGGACGTGGGCGAGGGATGGGGCTGCGACAGGGGCGGCCTCCCGACCAAGCAAGCTCCGGAGGACCCGCCGGTCTTCATCCTGCGCCTGGACCAACAAGCGAAACCGATCTTCCTGCTCCAGCTTCAGGTCCATCAGCGCCTGATGTTGGGTTTGGTGAAGACCAGCGAGTGACTTCACCAGCTCTGCAAGTGGTGTGGGTTGCACTGGCTCCATGGTGGCGTGCCGGCTTCCTCGTCCCGGGTTTCGGCACCAGTGTAACAAGGTTCAATAAGATGAAGGACGAGGAAGTCAGGGGTGGCGAGTAAATCCGGTTTATTACTCATAAAAATAATCAACAAAACAAAATCAAGTGCTGTCAGGCTCTCTGCCTTTCCAGTCCCTCCAAGACAAAACACACAATGCTCAGTCTCTGCTGGTGTTCAGTCTCTCTCTCCCTCTCCCAAGTCTGTGGGGCGCTTTTCACTCGTCTCTCCCCAATCACTGGAATTAACCTCCTTATCCCCGCTCATCTCCGCACCCGTTCTCCCGCTGCATCCTTTCGCCTTCCCACGCCCCCCTCGCCACAATGACCTAATCAAACAGACGATGAACACTATTAACAGCAATGATTATATGTTGCAATCAAACTTATAGCAAAATTTGGTAGTTCTATGTGTTGTTTCAGGGTTGGCATCATCTCTTCTCAGGTGTTCGGTCATCTCAGATCTTTTAAGGGTTGGATCCAGACTGAAGCTTGTGTAATTCCTAGTTACCACGGGATGTCAATCAAACAAACAAATAGAGACATAATTAGCGTAGCTGCTAATCTTCCATTCTAAGATGGAAGAATGCTGTTTTTGTAACATGGGAAATATGATTTTCAAAGGACAAGTTGCTGTCTAATATAACACCCAGACTTTTGACTGTAGAGGAAGTAACAGTACATCTGTCTAGTTGCAAATTGTAATCCAAGAAATTCTGTGTACTGTTTTCTGGTCCAATAAGTAATATCTCTGTCTTGTCCGAATTTAATAGCAGAAAATTATTGGTCATCCAGTCTTTTACATTTTTAACATTGTTAGCTTAGATAGTTTAGAAGTTTCATCTGGTCTTGTTGAGATATATAGTTGAGTATAGTCAGCAAAACAATGAAAACTAATCCCGTATTTTCTAATAATATTACCAAGGGGCAACATGTATATTGAAAATAGCAGAGGACCTAGGACAGATCCGTGTGGCACTCCATACTTTACTGGTGATAATTGAGATGACTCTCCATTTAAATAAACAAAGTGGTAGCGATCGGACAGGTAGGATCTAAACCATCTTAAAGCCTGCCCTTGAATACCCGTATAGTTTTGCAATCGATCTATGAGTATGTCATGATCTAAAGTGATCCAAACAAAGATGCAGCATACATGCAGCATGAGCAGTTTTTAATCTAAATTAGACTGTATAATTTCGAAATTTGAAGCAAAAACAGAATGGGCTGACTTTAGTTTTGTGAAACTATACTACATAAAACATCTGAATGAAACAGCAGACGAGCTGAATGAGACTCAAATTCACTTTCTGCTAGCAGGTGGCGCTATGAACAGTAATGATGTAGTGTTTCGGGGTTACCGCTGTAAACAAAGCTGCATTTATGACTACTTTAATTTGCATCATTCAGAGGCAAGATGAAAAGAAAATACCACGTAAATTTTTCTAAAGACAATCAGTTCCCCTCAGAGATACATTCATATAAACTCCTACTTGTATCACAAATTGTTTGGCATCTCAACCGATTTGAATCGTCACATATTTTAATTGATTTTCAACCGGCTTGCGGTCAATTGTTACATCCCTACCTAAAGCATAATATCATACAAGTATAATGCGAGATTAATGTTCCTTTTTACATTATCTGCATCTAGTTTAGTTTTGCGATGCGCACAACAACTCGCCGACTTCCATCCAATGCTTTGTTCCCCCCCCGAATTGAATTGTGGAGAGGTTGCTGTTGGTAAGGTCCAGTAAAGCAAGACTGGTCAATGGCAATAGCATGCCAATGTCCAAGTAGTTTATCTGGTTGTGATGTAAATTGAAGACTCCGAGGTTTCGTAGCATGGAGAATGTGACAAAAAAAAAGTGACCTGTCCCTGTTGGTTAGCGCAGCACACACACACACCGCATCTTACCTTACTCCTCCTCCGTAATCCCCTGCTGAGGCGATGTGGGTGCACACGCATGCCATTAGCATACTGGTATCTCACACACGCAAACATATCCACTCCATTTCCATCCCCAACAGTAATACCATAAACGTTAAATTGTTCGTGTTGAGTTGTAATTGGTGTATGGTATTCATGGACCCAAACGTCCTCTTCTTGATGATCTCGATAGCATTATGGCTAAGGCTGAGTTTTTGGAGGCCATCAAAGTGGAGCTACTTCTGTCCAAGCCGGTCAATCGATTCTCAGCCATTGACAGATCTCGTAGGGAACCGAGACCCTTTGAAAATCCTTCTCTCAGGAATGAGATTCGGTTTCTGCTCAGGTTTAACCTCAACAGTCCTTCTAGAAGAGAAAACGCACCATTGGTCAGCACACCAATCACATTTTTGTTCAGGAGCAGGATGCAAATTCTTCGTGTGCTGTGGAAGGCTCAAGTCAGAATTGTGATTCTGAGCATGCAATTCTGACTTTTCTCTCACAATTTTTATCTATTCTGGGAGGTTCAAAAGACAAAAGAACTTTTTTCGAAGAGAGTTTATCATAATGCCAGGCGATCACCTGTTTTCCATTGTCGTGTTTGATGATTTCCTGCACCAGCACATCTGCCAGGGTTTTGAAGTCAGCCACAATCACACGGTTTCATCACCATGTCCTGTTTCTTCTAGAACAGCGGGATGAGGAGCATCCCCTCCTGTTGTCTAGCCTGTGAGATGGTGTCTTCTCCAAGACACGAACCAGAGCCATCAGCAGATCAGACCTATGGACAAATGTGCAGGTCATTGTCCATAACCTTCTGATCTACTTAAGTAGATGCACACAAAACTGGATTCAAATGCAAAATCACCATATTCAGTTCTGAGGTTAAAAATTAGATCAATTCTCAAACCCAAAGGGATATTCTTTATAAAAGTTAAGACTCGTTCACGCCTTCCTAAAAAGCCTCAGTCAAACACGCCCCAGAAATCTACGTCACTGTGTTGGAAGATTTGCATAACACTACCAAAATATTTATGCAAAGAAAGAAGGAAAAAGAATTTCCAAATATGGTAAGGGGCATAACAGCTCCGTCACACACTTGAGGTATTCGGCCAATCATAACACACTGGATAGCTGGCCAATCAGAGCACACCACGCTTTTCAGAACAATGAGCTTTGTAAAAATAGACACATTTCAGAAAGGCAGGGCAGAGAGGAGCAACAATAATGTATGGTATGTGTAAAATAATGTTTTTTTTAACCTGAAACCATGTAAACACATTGCATTACACCAAATACACAAAATAATGTTATTTTTAGCATCGTCATATGACCCCTTTAATCGATCTAACCCAGTGCAGAAAAGTCTATTTCATGCACAACTTGAACAAACAGGTAAAGCTGTCAGCTGTGTGGACATATTACAATATTGTTAACAAACAATTCTTGTTTTTCAATCGATACTAATATGGCTTCTTGTTGTCAGGATCTTTATGTGTTCTGTTAATGTGTGAGCTTCAAATTATTTGTAGTGCGCTTTCCGTCCAATAATTGTGCTGTTACATTTTAATAAACAAAATATCAGCTTTAAAATTCTGCCAAATTCATAACGAAATTCAAACAATAAATACTATTTTGGCACTCTTTAATGCAGCATGAACGATTGCTTTAGCGTCTCAGTTCAAGCGGCACATGTGAACCTATTATATTTTTCTCTTTACTATTATAGTTAGAAATTAACATGAATGGTCGAATCAAAAGGTATAAGATACAGTACAGCTTACTGAAATGTCTCATGTAATTGCTCATTCAGTGTTTCAAACAGCAGAAAACGTGTAAAGCTTAAAACAATGCCAAGTAACAGTACATCTACCTCAGAATAATCATTCGGTGTCCAAAAGCTCATCAGTCAGCTAGAAAAATAACTATAAAGAGAAGTGTTTTGCTAAATTTATGCACTACATTGCATATTCATATTTTCACTTAACCTGTTGTCTATATGATAAGAAACAAACACAAGGAGCTAAAGATAAATTCAACATAAATTGCATTTTACTAATGAAGATAAACAAACTGGATGAGTGCAAGACATATGACATCATTTATAGGATGAATTGAGGAGGAGCTCAAACTACACTCAGTGGCCAAGTGATGCTGACGTAGTTATGGTCAATGATATTGGCACAGATTCTGTGTAATAAACAATTCTTTGTGACTGTATATAGTACTCAAGTTGGAAAATACGTTTAGTTCCCACTTTAAGTGAACATTAGTTCCTAGTACATCTACAAGATGGATTACAATGCTGATAAAGACAATAAAATATGAGACATTAAACACAACATGACTGAGATGTTAAAGTGTTAAAATAAATATAAGATAAATAAAACACATTTATTCTGTGGCACCTAGAAAATTAATTTGGTGCCTAATTTTGTTTCTTATAGGAGCCAGAATTTTTTTAGAACTCATCCATTTAAATTATATTAAGCCTTAAAGTTCTGCCTAATTAAGGGCGTGGCCACTTGAGTGACAGGTGGATTGCCACTTCTGTCGCCACCGTTGAGCTAGATGGGCATGGTTTCAGCAACCATCTCCCGCCTCTTTGCCCATTTTCGATTATCTGGAAGTGACTTGCGGTGACGCGCTGCCAAGATGGTGATGCCCGGCTCCGCCCACTTTAAGCTTCAAAAACGCTCTTCAGAAACCTACGGGTGACGTCACTGACACTACGTCCATGTTTTTATACAGTCTATGCTATGGATGGGCGTGGTTTCAGCTCAGCTTCACCCACGTCCCGCCTTTTTGCCCATTTTCGATTATCCGGGAGTGTCGCGTGGTGACGTGCTGCCAAGATGGCAGCGGTCGGCTCCGCCCACTTTAAGCTTCAAAAATGCTCTTCAGAAACCTACGAGTGACGTCACTGACACTACGTCCATGTTTTATACAGTCTATGGGCTCAACCAGGGATTTTCTTAATATAGGGAGATAAGAGCATAGATATATATACGTAGATGCCTCATTAGCAACTGTTTCTATGGGCCGCTATACGTAAGCCGTCCACCATATTGTAGCGGTCTTGACTTGACGTCGTTCACCATAGTAATCACTGAATATTCGAAAGATGCCACAATCCTGCACAGCCGATGGTCTGCGAACCCAACGGCTCTGTGCGAACCTACAGTATGGTGAATGACGTCAAGTAGACCGTTCCAAGATGGCAGACGCGTCTACGAGCTTGGAGCGGTCTAATGGGGCGTCTATACATGTCTATGGATAAGACGGTCTGTATTACTTACTATTGGAGAAAGCATAACGGCTAACTTGGATCATGTGTCCCTTAATAACCAATCGCATTACAGCCTTGACGTCATTGAATTTCACGTACGACACTTAACGTACGACACTTAAGCGGAACCCAACCTGTCGCAAAAAGTCAGTGACTTCTCTTATAAAACAGCATTTCTTTTGTGGTAAATGAGTTCAATCCAAAAATATTGTTTAGTGTAAAACATGTTGAAGATTAGCAGATAAGCTGTCGATTCATTAAATGATAAGCCGTTTCTTCTAAAAAGCTGTTTATTCAGCATAGTGAAGCCTCTCCTCCATTGACATCCATTAAAAAAAAACGGCCTCTGGTCTCCTTTCCCACGTACTGGCAGACCGGAAGCGTTAGCTTTAGCCATTACGCTTTTTTGGCTAATGGTTGCAGGCTTGCCTTCTAGTGGCTTCTTTGGCTCAACTCTCAATAACGAGCTAAGGGCGCCAAACCAATCGCACATGCGCACATCGGCCAGGTACTTCGTCACGTGCCAGTGACGTCACAATGAGAACTTGCGCGCGGCATATATAGAAGCCATTGTGACGTTCCTCTATAGTGATTTATTCTGATAGAGTGAACACAACAAAAAGCAATATGTGGAAAAAAACTGCTAAAAGAAAAGAGTGAGGAGTTGGAGGAATGGTATGACAGGTTCAAAAGACACGAGAACTTCCTTCGAAGAGAGTTTATCTTTATGCCAGGCTATCAGCCTGACTGGAGGGAAGAGATTAGGGACAAATCTAAGACCTGAGTCACATTGCGTGGGGAAAAGAGCATATTTAAGTGGAAGAACTTTAAAGTCTTATTCAGAAAGAAGAGAGAGTGGTGGGACACGTTACCCCCAAGAGTACCTCCATGTGAATATCGGGTCTTGTAATTGGATATACCGAAGAAGTGGCCTATAAGAAGTCTGCTTCTGGAAGAACCAGATGAGCCAGAAAAATGCATGGTCCTGAGCCATACCACTGAAATACATTTAGTGAAGCCTGTGATGATCAACTTAGATGCAGTCGTATGCCAGGCATTTGAAGACAGTGAGGCTGTTGAAGACCAGAGAGCAGCTGCAGCTTCTGATAATGATGATGAAGAATATTACTCATCAGAAGAGTGAACCTCAGCGCATAAATGTGCACTTGAAAAGTAGTCCATAAGAAAGTGCATTTGTATGTACCAGATCTCATTAGAAGTGCATAGGTATTCAGATAAATTTGGGCATTTTTTCCAATGAGGTGACTGGAAAAAACTGTCCCAGATAATCTGAGTTAACCCTAGATGAGGTCTTGTTGCCCACTCTAAACAAGTGGAAGACAAACTGACAATTTTCACTGTAAATATGCACTTTCTATATATAAATTTACTTTAAAAAATTATTTAAAAAATCTTTTCTGTGGTTGTGTGTAAAAATTTCAGTCTTTATAAATTATTTGTTTGCTTTAGAGATTGATTGAAATATATTTGGTCTCTTGCTTTCCATCATTTGATGCCATTTGGACGTTTTAAATATTTTTTTATTATTAAATGGAAGATCATTGTTTTAAGATGATTATGAAACTTAAAATGACAATTATTTATTTGAAATTATAACAGTGTCTTGTTTCTGTATTTGGTCAAAATACCACTGTTTCTTTTTTTACACAAACACACAAAAATAGCTTTTTATCGCCACCTTATGTTAGTTTAAACTAAATATCGTTGGACTCGATATAGTTTTCCTTACAACTTTATATATATATATATATATATGTGTGTGTGTGTGTGTGTGTGTGTGTGTGTGTGTGTGTGTATGTATGTATGTATGTATGTATATGTTAATGTTATAGGCTACCCTTACCAAAAAGTAGTATACTTCAAGTTTATTTTATTAAGTATACTTAAGTAAAGTTCAAGTATATTTTTAAGTGTACTTTATGTAGTAAGTATACAAATATCAGTGTACTAGTAGTATACTTGTAAGTGTACTGTTTCAATACTCCTTGGGACTAAATTGGCCCACTTTCTAGTATATAAAAGTATACTTTTAAGTATACTTTAAGTATAAAAGTAGTAAACTTTGAGTACACAACTAGTTTAGATTAATGTTTTTAGCTTGTACTGCAACTATACTAAAAGTGAACTTATAGGTATACTGATAGTTTACTAATTAAATACTTGTAGTAGCATTTTTTAGTACACTTTGAAGTAAAGTCTCAGTAAACTACTAGTTTAGTAGTTTTATTCTGCAAGTATACTCGTAAGGTTTCTTTAAGTGAACTTTACATCACACTTTAAGTATACTACTATGTCCCTATTTAGGTTTTAATTTGTATATATTTTGTTCTATGAATATCTGAACGTACAAAACATCAAAAGAAAGAACAGGGTATCTGCTTGTAAACAAAAACGTTTTATTCTAGCTTCATGCATTAATTTTTTTTAACACTTGAATGTGGGTAAGTTTCATAAATAAAAAAAAAAGAAAGAAATAAACAACATTTTGAACAAAAAGCTGAAAAATGACTATGAATTGGATTCAGAATGATAATCAAAACGTAGATGGAGTAGATCAACACCCCAAAGCTTGACAGTCATTATTACCTCTTCATTGGTCGACATTTTATTCCATAACGTTACACAGTTTTGATGCTGTTTTATGTCTGATGATCGTGTTAGATTACATGTGGAAGTATCTGTTGTTTCTTTTTCTTCTTCACTTGTGTTATTTTAGAAATTCTGTACAGAAGATGTGTACTAGCGCACCGTACCATATAACAATGAAAACACGGATTGTAGGGGCACAAATATAGCTCAAATATATTTAGACTTTTTCTAAGTATAAGTCAAGTATACTTAAATGTCATTTTAAGTATATTTCTGAGAAGTACATAAAGCCCATTTATGAGAAGTACATAAAAAGTAAACAAAGTATACTTTCCTATTTTTAGTTAAAAAAAAAGTGTACTAATAGCACACTTGAATAAATTTATTTTTCGTAAGCGTATGCATTGTCATATCGCCAGCCTAAAAAAAAAAAAAAAAAAAACTTACGTAGGTTTTGTCAGTGTTTATTTAAAAACATCCAGTTATAAAGAATATAAGATGGTAAATATTTGATATTTATTAAATATTAAATATATCAACTGATGAGTTGTCAATACAGTATATAACAACACAATGTATAGGGTATGATTTTACCGCATAATTCAACATATTGACATAAATTGATAACTGCACATCCGTGTTTCACTGCCTGGAGTCCATGCATATATTTGAATTGCAGGGATCCGTTTGCTTCTCTTTTCTGTGGCTTTCGAAACAAAACACACTCACACACACACACACAAAAAAATAAAATGTAAACAAGAATGATCTAAGATTGTCTCCTGAACAGTGGGAATATTCCTAATATAGAGGCAATCAATAATGTTGGTATTGTCACTTCTGGATCACAAGCATCAGTTTTCTTACAAATGGTTGCAAATGGTTTTCACTGTACTAAACTGTTGTTTAGCAGCGAGATTTATATTTATCTTGTTCAGAACAGCTGAAAACGCTGTACAAATTCCAGGCCTTTCATGCTGTTGGTTGTTGTTGGTTGCGAACTAGCTCCACCTTGTGAAACTGAATAAAATATTTTTGAAGTGCGTTGTTATGGAGATTAGACTCCTTTAAAAATAGATCATATTATTATGTTTTTTTTGTTGTTGTTTTTTTTACAGAATCTAATAAATATACTTCTCTTGGCTAAATATAGATATTATAATATAGCAATGTTAGAAGGGAAATTTCAGTATAGTGGGCAAAAGGGGATGTGGAACAAAAGAAAGAAAGAAAGGGGAGGTTAAAATAAAAGTAATTGTTTAAATTAAATAATAAAAATATTGTAGCTCATATATTACAATGCCCAGATACCTTTTATTTGGATCACAACATTACCAGGAGAATATGAATAATGAGAAGAACTACTATTACACATTATTATATATATTTACTATTCATGTACTTTGTTCTTTGTAGTGTCCTCTTTTTAAAGGAACATTTTAACGGCTTAAGCATGATACCAGTGTCATCATTTAATCATATTTCTTCATAAAAATGGCTAAAAAGTAAAAAATACAAGACCAAATATATATATATATATATATATATATATATATATATATATATATATATATTTAAAAGGTTGTTTCTCGCCTCAAAAGTAGGAAAATAAAGATTCAGAATGAGAATCTTCTCCTGTATGTTCCAGTAGGGGGCAGAGCAAACATGAAAAGAAAAAAAAAAAAGAAAAAAAACAAATGTAAACAATCCCCTGGACCAAACCACACATTTAAACACTCACAAATATTCAAATTAAAAACTTATCTTAACTAATACAACTTAACAAAAAAAAAAAAAAAAAAAAAAAAAACCTTTTGAATAATACTGATAAAATTAATAAAATAAGATTTTCTCCAAAATTTAAGTATTTGTTTAATGTTTAAACAGAAAATTAACACCATCTAAATGGAAATTTTTGGTCAACTGTGATGAGGTGTTAAAAGGTTCAAAGCCTTGAAGGAACCATACATAAACTACAATGCTACTGAAGTCCATGTATCAGTGTATTTAACATCAGTTTACTCCATGCAGGATGATGTAAATACATATAGTCTTTTAATTTTACAATCTAATATGCCTATTGTCTTCATAATAGACAAAAGCACTTGGCTCAATACAGGTTAGTGTAAAGGTCAAAGGTCAGTGTTGCCCTAGTGCCCAATGCCCTAGTCAAAAATTGAACCAGTCCTAAAAGGATCAAACAAGAATCTTCTAAAAGAAATTGTCTTCATTTAGAGCCAATCCTAAAGAGATCAAACTAGATTCCTAAAAATTCAACTGGATAACGTGAAGATTCCATTTTCACTTCTCAGAATTTCATCTTAAAGGATCATCACTGGATCATTTCATTTGATCTTTTTAGGATTGGTTTCAAATGATATGGACTGTAAATCCATTACGATTTTTTGAGCTATAAGGAAAACATTCTCAGTATTGTGATACTCCAGTAACAAGCGGCTTTTATCACTTCACCTTTGCAACAATGAAAGTGACACCTAGTTCATTCACCTCTAGCGGCTCCAAGCACTTGCTATAAAGAAATAAAACCCACCTCTCTGTCTGCACAAGCAAACATACACACATGTGACAGGTTCTTGACTGACGGGTCAGCGACTGTGTCCCTCTCATCAGTATTCTGCTGCACTAACATGACAAGGCTGGAGCAAGGCTATCCAAACATCAAGCAAAAAACGGCCTTACAGAACATAACCATTCATAAACAGTGTCTAGAATGACTTTTACTTTGGCTAATTCATTTATTGCCTGTATTAATCTCAAAATAGCTTAGTTCTTTAAAATACTGTATTTCCTGGATGGCCTATTTCAGCACAAGATCTGTACAAAAACTATAAATGTAAAATATAAATATACAATGACTTCAGCTTCACCTAATTATGTAAAGAATATGAGCTCCTAACTCATTCCCTCATCTTCCTTATAACCTTCCTGTTTTGAGTTCATAAAAAAAAAAAAACATCAAACTGCACTGTAAAAAGGAAAGGAATTACATGTGTATCTCCTCCCATTTGAACTTTGGAAACTCTGCCGTGGTAAAGCGTTCCCAACATGTGTAGTCATTCTTTCTGTTCTACACCACGTCTGCCTCTCAAACTGTGCTCTTCAGGTGAGTTGAATTCATACGTGTGTGCTTTAATAAGCATCCGTATGGATCATACAGAAGCTCTGCGATCTTAGTATGCCATTGGGTTATTCTTACGATAAGAAATGCTGATAAGAATTATTGTATGGCATCTCGTCAGTTTTGGTGCAATAATGCTTATTTTGAAATAATACTGTACTGTTACATTGTTATGACTTCTAATTGTTTAATACACTGTAAAATATTTTCACCTACTTCAAGTTTAACCTCAATACAGTTGATGCCTTAAATTTTTAAGTATAATCAAATTGGCTGTAGTCATTTCAGCTTAAACCAACGTAACAAAAAAGTCTTAATCTTGTACAACTTAAAATATGTAATTGAAATTGGTTAAATTATTTTGATGAGTAAGAGTAATGGAAAAACATGTTGCATATGTTATATATTACATTAAAACATACATTTTAGTTGCATTAAAACATACATTTTAACCTTAGATGTTAAATTTTGATGTTAATTCCACTACTGTTGTATATAAACTTTTAAATGAATTGTCTACACAGTGTTTAATGCATTACAGACAAAAATAGGGGTAATCCCTTACTTTACTTTTTCAAGGAAAAAGTACTTAAATTACAGTAATTAATAACACCTAACAATGATATGGATAAAAATCCCAAAAGAAAGAAAGAAAGAAAGAAAAAAAGATAGTGGTAAGGTGGTAAAAAACAAAAAACTGAGAAGCAAAAATTGTGTAACATTGAGGTGGGTGGGATTCGTCATCTGGTTTTTGTCAAGGCATGATATCTCATTCTCTCATTAGGAAAGGTTAAAGTATTGCAGCATGGCATCTTTAGTCAAGCTGACGTGTTCAAACATTGCATGTGTGGGGGAGAAATTCTCTGAAATGAAAACACAAGGCTAATGAAACTTGATATGTTATTTTTTTTAAGTGTGTGTGGAAGTATTAACACCTCGCACTGTCTCTTGTGTTTAAGCAGACTCTGTATTACAGGAGCGATGCTGCTGTTATGGATAGCATTATCTCTCACATGGCCTGGTACAGTACACTCTTAACCTCATAAAATTAACTGAGTGAATGTAATGATAGGAGAATAAATCCTGGCAAGAACATGTCCACGGTTGCGCTTCCCAAAAGCATTACATAAGTACACTCTCAGAAAAACAGAATAATTCTTTCAGTGGAATGGTACCCTTTCAAAAGTTACTAAAATGTACACTTTAGGTACGAATATGTACTTTTAAAGTACTAATATGAACCATTTAGGAGTGAATAAGGTATAAATATATAACTTTTTAACTCTTGTGCCTTACTGCCCTGGTGACAGATTTGGACCTTTTTTTTTTTTTGTCTGAAAGTATAGATAATTGAGACAATTTTTTTTTTTTGCCAATGGTTTCTATAATTTAAGCTTAAAATGCTTTTTTGGAAATCCAAATTTATAATATGATAAAATTATACAGTCAGATTTTTCAAAGTGTGACATTATTTCCATGACAATTAAGAACAATTTTAAGCACAAAAAAGAAAGTACTACAATAAAAATAATTTAATGATGATTACCATTGTGTAAAACGGGAAATTACCACAAAAAGGTCCATATTAATCATTATAGCAGGGACTTTGTGCTTAACTGTAATACGTTTCATTTTAATTTAATGAGAATTACCATTGTGAAAAATGAGAATTACTTTAAAATAAACATAGCGGTCATTAAAATAATGTCACAGTGCAATGGTCCTATAAAATATACTTAATTTACTTGAAGCAAAATATTATTTCAAATTACTCTCATTTAATATAGGGGTGAAATGTGACCTGAATATGTTTTGTGAGATTCACCCAACTACAGACCATATAATCTTACAAAAATCAATCAGTAAATCACAATGGTTCAGTTATAGACTAAATGCAAGACAAAATTCCCATTCATTCTCTTTTTCTAATTTGTGGGATGTAATCACAATCTTTCACAGATATCATCTGGCTTTAATTAATGACATTATAAAACTGATTATATAAAGATAAAATATACAAAATGAATAAAGATAGTTGTAATATGCTAAAAGTTGTTTTTTCCCCCCCAAGGCACAATCAGCTTTACGATCCACAGCATGAAGGAAGGTCTGTGTCTAGAGGACTCATCTGGAGGAGTTGTTGAGTTAAGGACATGCAGTCTGGACTCAGTCCTGCAGCAGTGGAAGTGGACAGGTCACTGGGTCCTAGTAAACACAGGCACCCTGAGGTGTCTCTCGGCCATCCACACTGACCCAGTCCAGACTATCGTTTGTGATTCTGGTGAGCATATCAAATGGGAGTGCAAAGCTCAACAGCTCATCAGTCTGCAAAACTCTCTGGCATTGAGCACTGAGAGAGGAAAACTCAGGCTGAACACGGGTGAACACGACACCTGGAAATCTCTGGATGCGGACGACATCTGCCAGAATAAACTGAGTGAGTAGAGGCCAAAAACAACTAATAATTTGAATTATTATTATTTATTTAATTCTTTATTTGAATTATGTGTCTGAATTGCCATGTTCATTTTATATTGACTACATTTATTCAATCATTTATTTTACTATTTAAAATAAATAGTTTTCTAATGTTCTATTTTAAAATATATTAAAATCATTCTAAAACGCTTTTTTTTTCTGGTTGATAAATATCTTTGATGAATAGAAACAAAAATCTTTTGTAACATTATTAATGTCTTTTGATCAATGTCATGCATATTTACTGAGTAAAAGTATTAATTTATAAATATTAGTGACCTCAAGTTTTTAAACAGTGATGTAATAATTGTCACTAATAATCTAGTGAGTACACTATAGTAAGTATATTTCACCCTAAAATCAAAAATCAATCAATCAATCAATCAATCTGAAAATAAAAAATCAATCTTCATGGTATCATGCTGTAATAATATATATCTCATCTTCATTGATTCTCACAGGATCCAGAAGAGAAAGTCATTTAGAGGACGATGAGTTCGACTTTGCTGAAGGGCCGCCTAAACAAAGAATGACAGAGGCACAGATGAAGTTTTTACAGTGGTATTACCGCACAGAGGACCGTGAGTGTGGCAAGCTCGTATTTACTGTGGTGTCCTGTTTGTCATGTTTACATAATTTAATTTCACTATAAACAAAATGGCCTGAGTGACTTGTTGTCTGGATGTTGCTGAGTGAAACAGTATGTACTTGCATCACACTAATACTCACAAATGGTTCAATGCTGTTCTTTTGTTTAACAGAAACATCGTGGAAGTTTGGCATGCTGGCATTTGCTTTTCTGGGTCTTCTGATTGGTGCTATGCTGTTGGTCATGGGCATGATGGCTAATAGGTTAGTGACACACATGAGTGACACAATGGGTAAATACAAAATAACTTCAGTTACCAAAGGGGAGTTTTATAGTAAAATAATACATAAGTAAAGATATATGCACACAAAAAATGTGGGTTCTTCAACAGTTCTTTGCAGCACATTATGTAGGTTCAGCAGAGAATGCCTTCAAACATACCTATATATACAATTCTCTGCCATTTTCAGCTAAAATCAGCACCAGGGGCATTAAAACACCACCAACAACAACAATGCAAAAATCATCCTTGCATCGTGTTTTCAGGTCAAAACACTTTTATCCTAGTGCATAATGTGTAAACTAATATATTTTGATGTTTACATCTCCAACTGCATTTGTATGGCTTATGTAGTAAACTTGCTTGGTAGCTCACCTGGTACTTTAGATGCGCTGTGATACACGGTTTGACAAGAGTGCTCAAATCCATTTTTATCTCACTATCTGTTAGGTTTAAGTGTAAAGCTTAGTTAGTATAAGTGGTACATTATTTTCAAACATGATAAAGCATTAGCCTATCGCCACTCATCAGGCATCTGATTTCCGAACTGGATTAGCCAACGTAATGTAGCTAATCCGGGCACAGTCACATTTATCTGTTGCGGAGAAAACTGAACACACTTTTAGCGCCACTCATTAGACATTTCAGTTTGGAACTAAGGCGAAACGTGCAAGAAGATACATAACATTCTTCAAATATTTTTCGCCACCAGCACATATTTTTTTATTATAGGTTCTTCAGATGGGTGTGCTGGCTTCTGGGTTATTTATAGCACCAACACACATTTCAGAAGACTAAATACAAAAAACATTAAGCTGTAAAACCTTTTTAGTTCTAACTTGAAACTTTGTTTTTTTAAAGTGCTACTCCTAGGGAAAATATCAGTAATATATTGTTTCTGCTAGAGATGTTTTTGAAGAGATCTCAAGTGTTTCAAATTTTGATCTTTCGCAAGTAAACCTGCCAAGATACCGTACATTTGTCTCATTTGTGTTTTTATTAATCCTAAAACATTTTAGACAAATACTAAATAGCAAATCCCAGCTGCTTAATTTTTGACATTTTTTTTTACTCATTTATATACTTTACTGTATATATATGTGTGTATGTGTGTGTGTGTGTGTGTGTGTGTGTGTGTGTGTGTGTGTATGTATGTATATTTATTTATTTATTTATTTATGTTTTTGAGATGGTATATTCTTACATAATTTCCATTTCCGCTTCCCCTACAGGAACAGGAAGCAAATAGCCAAATACAAAGCAGCCTCAAAAGTCACAGCGGTGAAACCTGAAATGGAGGAACTGCAGGTCATCATCACTGATAAGGTCACAGAGGTCAAGGAGGAGAAAACCCATTTCACCCCATCCGAACACATCACTACAAACAACAGCCATAGGGATTGGGAAGAGCCTTCATACGACAGCAAAGCCGCAGAGGGACTGAAGCCCGGAGAAATTGTGGTGACCTGGAAGGACGGGAATGTGTCTACTCTGTATCCTGAACCTGCAGAGGAAGGACAAGGGGAAGAGGACGTCCACAACACAGATGTGGAGACTCTGTCCCAAAACTCCCCCCAAGTAATAGCTTCATCTGAGGCAAATGCATTTTAATTTAGTCCTGTTTTTTTTTTTCAATAGAAATATCTTTTACATTGGCAACCAAAAGTTATTTATTCATTTTTAAATGTTTTGAAAGAAATGATATAGCAAACAGTTATTTTAAATGCTGATAATATTACTGTTGTACTGTATTTTGATCAAATAAATTCTCTCTTGGTGAACATTAGAGATTTCTTTCAAAAACATTTAAAAAATCTGAATTATTCTTTATAATAACTTGTGGCTGCCACACTTGGTTTCCCTATTCCAACATTTCTGCTTGCTTATAGCCTTGGGTCAACCAACCATTTTTATGATTACATAATATATTTACACACATTAATTTCGAGTTTTGTATAGTTTATGTTTCAAAAGGTAAGTTTTACTATGTTGTTCTACTTGTTATATAAAAAACTTTTTAAGTGCATCAAAATTGGTCAAACTTTTTTCTAAACCATACAGTAATAGTGTACCATAAAAACTTATATGGATTAAATCAAATATTTAATCTTCATATTTTTCTCTTTATGCTTCCCATAAGAAGCACTGTAAATTATTCTCTTCTCTCTCACTCGATGTGATGCAATACAATAAATTTGGTCATTTCAATATTTAATCAATACTAACATTATTTTTTGTTTTTACAGTTTTACAAGAACAAATAAAGATAAAGGTGTTTATTTTGTCCTGAAACTTTCTTTGGTATTCTGTGCATGATTCGGTTTTGTGTTTTGATGTGTATAAAAATAAAAAGTGAAAAGTGGAAAAAAATAAATGCCCCAAATGAATTCTCTGAAATTAATATATAATTAATAAGTGGAAATTGGTTTTATCACAATAAAATACAAATATAATTCCGGTGCAAAAAACAGTGAAACAAACAAAAAAAAAAGAAAATCAACAATTATAACAGAATAATCAGAAATGCTAACAAAGACATTTATTAGCACTCTGATATATTTAGCACACTGTCCATTCTCATAAAGTTACCTCTTTCTCAAGTTTGTGAGAGATGTTGTAATCCTTCAGGTCCTGTTAGTTTTAATGCTAAATGAGCTGATATGACATCAAAACAAGCATTCCTCCTTGTAGATTCTCTAGAGTATCAAAAGAGGGCGTCCTTGCATCAGAAGATCTTGAAGCCCTTGAGCAGTGTAAGCGTGGGGGCTCTGCGTTTGCTCTGAGCTCTCGAGGATTTAACCGTAACCAGCTTTGCGGTGGCTGGGGTGGGCAGCTCTTTATAGCAGGTGGTGAGCGGAGGGGCAGAGGACAGTCTGATCGCAGACTTGTCTTCGCCGATGAAGAGCGGACGGATACTCCTCTCTGTCTCTCGCCTCACTTCTCGAACGGCTTCGTGAAAGATGTGCTGAACGGACAGGAAATCCAAGCAGGCGGAAACTTCAAAGAACAGGCAGCCGAACCGCAAGGCTAGAGCTGCACCATCTGCCTTGCTCACCTGTCTAAAAAAGATGTATTATAAAATGTTTAACAAACACATTATGAAAGCATGTTTCATTCACTTTCCTTACATAAAATGCAGCTCTTTACTAAAATTAAAAAATAATTCTGAAGAATAATATATGCTAATAATATATAATAAAAATCCTGAAAAAAGTATCACGGGTTCCACAAAAATATATCAGTTTTCAACATTGGTAATAATCAGATGTGTTTCTGGAGCAGCAAATCAGTATATTAGATTGATTTCTGAAGGATCATGTGACAATGAAGACTGGAGTAATGATGCTGAAAATTCAGCTTTGCATCACAGGAATAAATTACATTTTAAAATGTATTGAGATAGAAAACAGTTATTTTAGATTCTAATAATATTTCTCAACATTGCTGCTTTTACTGTATTTTTAATCAAATAAATGCAACCTTGGTGATCATAAGAGACTCCTTTTAGAAACCTTTAAAAAAGCTTACCGACCCCAAATGTTTGAAGGATACTGTGCATAGATTAAATACTAAAAAGTAATCATGTAATAATGGATAAAAACAAAACATAATCCAAATAAAACGTGCATATGATAACTATAGCCTTAAGTAAAATTGCACAATAAAGGGTTAAAGAAACTCTTTAATGTAATAGGAATGGCACAGCAGAAAAAAACTGGCGATGAGCAGTTAAAGCTTTTATTTAAAGCGCAGCTGGCAAAGAAGCACACATAATTCTGCGGTTACATAAATAGATTTGATTGAGTCCAGCTGTATTATGGTCATTTCAAGTATGATACTGCATAAATCATGCACTGTGTTTGCATAATGAAGGGAAAATATAAAGGCGATAAATGGTCATTTCCTTGACCAATCAAATCCTTACTTAAACATTTTAGGGTCATGAAAAACTGAAATCTAAATAACTTGTGGTGGTGCTGAGCATAATTGTTGTAATTATAGCCAGTCACAGGTCATACGTTCTTCTAGTTAAACTAACAAAAAGACATTCATACAACTATGTAAATGCACTGTTTCCTGCTCAGCTTGGTTAGTGTTTTGACTAACACACACTCTGACACAGGAAATTTGGCTGTTTAAGATTCACACTTAAAGGAATAGTTCACCCAAAAATGAACACTTGATGTAGATGAGTTTGTTTCTTCATCAGGACAGATTTGGAGAAATGTAGCATTCCTTCACTTGCTCACCAATGAATCCTCTGCAGTGAATGGGCGCCGTCAAAATGAGAGTCCTAACAGCTGATAAAAATATCACAATAATCCACAGGTAATCCACATGACTCCAGGCAAGTGAAGAACTGCATGTTTATAAGAAACAAATCCATCAAGACGTTTTAACTTCAAACCGTTACTTTCAGCTAAAATATGAGCCCTCTATCTTTAATATTGCTTTCTCCAGAGAAAAAGTTGTCTCATCTGAATCAGGAGAGAAATATGCACAGATCCAGTGCCGACCCGTCCAACAGGCGGTACAGGCGGTCGCCTGGGGCCCCGCCTTAAGCAAAGGGCCCCGCAGCCGCGAGATTGTCAATTAAATTTCTAGTTAGGCTTGTTCGAGATGCATCTGCGCTGCGCAGACCGATCAGCGTATGAAATCAAAGACATCAGATTGGAGAGCAGACGACTCTTACGCTTTTGAATCGCTCTCGTGGTACTTGTCAAAACAGAGATCGGTCTGCGCAGCGCTACTTTGAGCCGAACACTCCGCATCTACGGATGACACACCTGTTCTGGTCAGTGCGACATGTCAAACGCACGAAAAAAATCGGTCTGTGAGATCAATAAATTTACCACCGTAACACTCGTGCATGGGTTTTACATGGGTTTGAGCCTATTTTCAAACCTGTTGTCCAACAAAGAGAACATTTAATGACATGTTTTTGCTTCAAATTCATTTCATAACATCAGTCGATTGTTTGAAATAAATTCCTTTTGTGAGCTGACGTGGTTTCATATCACAGAACGGAGCAAAATCTTTATTTTTTTATTATTTTTTTTTTGAGTATTCTATACAATGATAAATTAAAAGTTGATTAGCATTGCATTACTTAATTCATATAAAAATACCCGAGATGGCTTGAACACAGTTAAACTATTTAGTCGCAATTGTATATTTATTGTCTATGTATCTCATCAGCTAAAACGTGCCTACTTGACTTTAATTCAGCTATGCCATAGTATGCCTTTGTCCATCTTAGGGATTTCCTGGAATGTCCTATGATTTTTGACTTCTGTAAGTTTTTCACTTATGGATTTACTGCGTGAGGGCGCCCTCCAGCTACCAGAATGAAACAGACATTACATTACATGTATGCACTTACTAATGCTCACAACGCCTGATTTGGGGTAAAAATAGGAAAAAATCTTCTAAGTTTTTCTTCAGTGTAGAGGAGTTTTTTCTCTCTTTCTTTGAGTGGATGCATAAGATTTCCTGACAAAAATTAAGAAATTACTGTCAAAGATTTTTATTCACAATTTATTTTATAATGAATCCTTAGGCATTTATATTTATAGGCCTCCTGCATTTGAACAGGTAGCCTAATGCTGCAGTTTTCTGTGAAATATACTAATAATAATCATTATCAATAATTATTATTTAGTTTAATGGTTTTATTTAGTAATAACAATAATCAATTTTTTTTTTTTTTTGTAGTCATACTGATATATAAAAACTAAATTTTTGGCCAAATTGTGCAGCCCTACAATCATGCACAACAAACTCTGTGTTCTTTATCATTTTTAGCAAAGAAAAGGTTTGCCTGAAAACATTTCTTGTTACTGTTCAGATTTTGTGTCCAGATTTTGGAATTCATTGGATATTGCCTCTCAGAATAGCTCACTTGCACTCCTATACATATATATATTTTTAATCTGTTTTTAATATTTTTACATGTGTATGTTGAATGTGTTACACTTAATGCACATCTATGTTTAAATATTTAAATTGTCATTTTATGTGCTTTCTCTTAACTCCTCAAATTGCTATGACAGTTTTTACACTAGTGGGGCCCATTTTCATTATCCTGCCTAGGGCCCCACAACCCTAGGGGCCGGCACTGCACAGATCAAGCACCGTTTGTAAGTGAAAATAATCTAAAACAGTTCTAAACAAATATGTCGGTGAATTTCGATGTGAGAGGACAATGGGGGATGGACTTTTTACTGGAGGAAGCAATATTATGGATTATGGACACGTATTTTGGCTAGAGGCGATGGTTCAAATTTATAACAGCCTAATGATGGATTTGTTTCTTAGAAACATGCAGCTTTTCAATTGGTGTGGATTACTTGTGGATTATTGTGATGTTTTAATCAGCTGTTTGGACTCTCATTCTGACGGCACCCATTCATTGCAGAGGATTCATTGGTGAGCAAGTGATGTAATGCTAAATTTCTCCAAATTTGTTCTGATGAAGAAACAAACTCATCTACATTTTGGATGGCATGAGGGTGAGTAAATTTAAAGCAAATTTTCATTTTTTTCATGTATGTTATAATAGCAATGTTTACTGAAATGTAATAGAAAGGATGTTTATTTCACCTGTATCTCTCCATGTCCACCTTGTTTCCTAAAAGAATGACAGGAGCTTCTGGCTGCAGGCCTTTTGAGTACAGAGTCACAGTCTCCAAGTACTGCTGGCAGGCCTCAAAGCTGTTCCGGTTGTCAATGCTGTAGACAATGATGAAGGCATTGGCCCAGCCTAAATAGCGCTCACAGTTGACTGGTCCATCCTGATTTAAATAAAGACAGATTTGTTTGCATACTGTAAAGCTGCCAAGGTTATGCAACACACTTCCATTATGAAAAAGTAAAACATCAACCATTATGAAAAGATCAAATGTGAGGTGTCAATCTGCATAAATAAGAATATTATTAAAAGAGACAAACGGACATCATTACCTGATCAGCCGTGTCCATCACTTTAATCAGAACTGACTGCTGGTCTACAACTTCTTCTGAAGAGTAGGTATCTTCTGAAAATTAAATATGTAAAAAAAGATGAGTCCATGTCTTTTTTAAACTAACTGGCATTCACAGAAACATTAAAACACTGCGCTCCAGCTCAAGTTACATGACAGTTGCATAATGTGTTTTGTCTTCAGATGAAGTCTCTCTTTTCATTCCGTTCTTCACTAATAAAAGACGACATTTCGGTTCCTGACATCCATGTGCGTTTTATAATTTATTTTATTATTATTTTATATAATGATTTCATAAAAGAATTACATTTGTACAAAATGTGAAAATGTGATACAACTACAAAATACGAAACTGAAGAAAGAAATATATGTTGCATTGTAAAAAGACTTATGACAAAATTTTAAAGTGGTTTGGCAAAGACAAAGTCAAAATTCAAACTTGTCATTTTAGTAACGTAAAAGCTGTCAGTATAAGCCTCAGCTTTTCATCTTCTGCCAAGGAAAAAACACGAAAATGAAAATGAGGACTTTTATGTCTCTAAGTAAAATCCTTTTAAGTTTTAAAGCCACCAATCTATGGATCTGAGTCGCCCTTAATTACATCTGTATGAAACTAAACAGCCTTGAAGTTAGCGCTTCAGTAAGGTAAAAATAATCTGTTTGATTGATATGTTTTTTATTTTAAGATCAGGACCATAATAATCGCCATAGACATTGAGAACAACACGTCTCCTATATCCAAATGTTCAGTCACTCATTATTGGCTTTTCAATGACCGTTTGTTAAACTTTTATCTTCAAAATCCTTTCAATATTTGGTTACATCCTTGGTGACAACAGTAAAGGCTGGGAAACTCACCAAGGTTTGGGTCATATTCACTGATGAAGCGCTTCGTGAGGAATTTCACTGTAAGTGCTGCGGGGGACAGACAAACATCCTATAAGTCTAAGTTCGGAAATATTTTCAATTACATAACAGAGCATCCCAACAGGATAGTGGGAAATATATTGATTTTTTTAAGCATTTTTCATAAAAACAAATCTAATTATGGGGAAAAGTTTTCTCTCTTGGTAAACAAACTAATATCATTAACATATAATAGCATAACATTTATTAATAAAATCACTATCATCAACATTATGCAATGCTTAACAGATACAATCTGTTAAGTTCTGATACAATAGTTCAGATACAATCGAATATGAATACATATAGGAAAATACTAATTCAAAACGATTTACAATGCATTCAAGGCACATTTTCTCAGCGTTCCCCCCAAAATTAAATGCACTACATACATTAAGAAAATGTCATGACCAAAGCATAATGTTTGTTATTATAGTCATACCTGACTTTCCAGATCCCATAGCTCCCAAAATCACTATGTTACACTCCAAGGGCTCATGCTCAGGAACTGTGACAATGTTGCAAGTTCTTGCTTTCCCAAACATCAGAGACATCCTGAAGACGAGATAAGATAGATGAATGAACGCGTGAGGAATCAAACAGCACATTAGATACAGTGCAACTGTGCTTTGATCTTCTGGGTTCATACCTGGATGATGCTGATTTCTGATTTCTCACCAGTGCTCTCTGCAAAACAGCTGGATCGCGTTATACTTCAGTATAAACGACATGTCCACAACCACAGAAGACTCAGATGCACGTTTGTCCGAGATTGCTAGCCTGTTTTCTTGTTATTTTTCCAGGGCATTAGAAGTCGCTTGTGTTCGGATGAGAGGGGAATGAACAGAGAGATGCTGGGAAGCTCTGGTTCGGTGGGCTGGAGCACATGATGAACTCAATCTATCCAGTGGATCCGCCTCCCATGAACATAAAAAGAAACTTCAAAGCTCATACTCTACAAGAATTCTTTTTAAAAACGTGTTTAAGAAATCATCCCCCCTCCCTTTACCACTTTGCGAATTATTCAATGACTTTTGAGAGGATTTCGTACGGTGACGCATTGCTGCCACACACATATTATTTTTTCCACTCAATTATGTCGTAATATCGAGATCTTTTCTCGTTAAAACGAGATCTTTTCTCGTAATAACGACATCTTTTCTAGTTAAAACGAGATCTTTTCTCGTAATAACGACATCTTTTCTCGTTAAAACGACATCTTTTCTCGTAATAACGAGATCTTTTCTCGTAATAACGACATCTTTTCTCGTTAAAACGACATCTTTTCTCGTAATAACGAGATCTTTTCTCATAATAACGACATCTTTTCTCGTTAAAACGACATCTTTTCTCGTAATAACGAGATGTTATGTCGTTAAAACGACATATTTTCTCGTAATAACGAGATGTTATGTCGTTTTAACGACATCTTTTCTCGTTAAAACGACATCTTTTCTCGTAATAACGAGATGTTATGTCGTTAAAACGACATCTTTTTCTCGTTATAACGAGATGTTTTGTCGTTAAAACGACATCTTTTTCTCGTTAAAACGACGTAGCCTATTTTGAACGTGACATGACAGGCCGTTTTTCTTCAGCCATAGTTCTACGGAATACTGGAACGGTAAAAGAATTCAACTTTCTTTTTGGCTAGAGTCGTCATGGCACATTTAAATGAACTGATTTATTTTTACTTTCTTCTCGGTTTAAGTCACAAAGACATTTTATTAACATTGAGCCACGTCGACAGGATTGTTATTAGTATGCGAACACTACGTCGGTATCTTAAACATCTGAGACTGTACAGACGAAGGAATCAAACAGATCTATTAGAAGTAGCATTATTCCTCATGAATGAACTAGACCGTTATGGAAAGCTACATGGATATAAACTACTACATCTGAAGTGTATTCAGGCTGGATTTGTTGTCAGTCAACGTGTCATTCGACATTTATTAGGCATCCTGGATCCCGATGGAGTACAAATGAGAAGGAGAAATCGCTTAAGTCGTCGGTTGTATGGAAATCCTGGCCCCAATTTTATGTGGCACATGGACTCCTATGACAAACTGAAACCTTTTGGTATCTGCATCAACGGCGCCATCGATGGATTTTCTAGGATCGTAATTTGGCTCCATGCTTATTCTACTAATTCTGACCCGAAGGTAATCGCCAGCTATTTTATTAATGAAGTTGGACAAAGGATGGGGACACCAGCCAGAATAAGGTCAGACCTGGGAACAGAGAACCGTTATGTGGAACAAATGCAGAAGTTCCTACGCTATGATGACCATGACGAATATGCAGAAAACTGCTTCATCTATGGTTCAAGCAACCACAACCAGCGCATTGAGAGCTGGTGGGCATTCATGAGAAAACAGCATGCTCAGTACTGGATTAATCGTTTCCAGGATTTGAAGGAGAAAGATTACTTCACAGGTGGTTTCCTGGACAAGCAGTTAATATTGTTCACCTGTCTGAATATCATTGAGGTAAGTTAATGTATTAGCCTAAAATTAGGCCCGAAAGTGTTGACCTCCAAAATCATTATGGAGGCCCAAACCTGCAGAAATGTATAGCCTATAGCCTACGTATACAGAAATAATACAGAAAATAATAAATGAAGGGAAGAATCCAAAATAAATCCAGGATTAAATGTAGTTAAAATGAATTATATAATGTATTTTAATTGCATTTAATCCTGAATTTATATTACTTCTTCTCTTCATTTATTATTTTCTATATTATTTTAAAATTAGTTTATTCTTTTTTAACGTTTATTTATATTTATATTTATATTTATGTATTCAGACGTGTTAATTTCCATATTTATTTATCAATTTACTTATTTGTACTTTCCGGTCTTAACTGGTTGAGTTCAATGTATATTGTAGGCCATGTGGCTATGTGGAGATGCGTTCACTGTCTAACATAGGCCTAATTCATCGTTAATTTTGTAATTTTGTTAAATATTTTTTTCTTAATTACACATCTCGTTTTGATGTTTCTTTTATTCCATAAGCTAACATTGCAAGTTAAATGGTTTTAGACTATTTTTTTTTTTTCTGCGGTCGAAGAAAGAAAAGAGGCCTAAATTAAGAATGTCATTGATATCTCTCATTTTAAATATATTATCAAAAATTCTTTTTTTATTTCGATCTGCAGTCTAATAAAAGTTAAGAAAAAAATAGAATTAGCCCACATGCCTATAATACAGACCAATTCTATTTGTCTTAACATTTAACTTTTTCTTAAAATTAGTCTTGAATATAGGCCTAAATAAACTTAATAACGAATATTCTTCAATAACGGATTTTATTTCATAACGAATATACCAAGGTAACAATTAACTATTCTTCAAAACAATTTTGTATTAAAAATCACAAATATGACACCTGTAATAAAATCATTTCATATATACAGTTTAATTATAGCCTATATATATATATATATATATATATATATATATATATGTGTGTGTGTGTGTGTGTGTGTGTGTGTGTGTGTGTGTGTGTTAAATCGATGAGGAAATTATCTGCCGAATGTGTTGACAGCGCCATTAAACAGCATTTGGAGCATGAACGTTTTCTAATTGGCTACAATGAAAATTTTAATATACAAATATAATTTTAAATGACCTTTGTTTCGGAGCAGTAGGCTAATGTTTTGTTTCTTTCTAAACGGTAACTCGAGAACTGTAACGAAAAAAATAGTTTATACCGTTTTTACTCACAACCAACTCGTTTTCAATCAATGATTTAGGGATTCAGTGACATAAGGACGATTTTATTGCTTGACTAACAGTTTAAAAACAGTGCTTCAAATGTTAAAAGTGAGGCAATTAAACATATCTGAAAAGACAATGAAATGTGTCCAGTAATAATTCCAAAAAGAAAGAGAAACATCGGACTTAATGTAGACTATAAACTGATTTCTAATTGGCATAGCCTAGGCCTGCTTTTTATATGCAGAAATTGATCATATGCACGCTAAAGTCAATTTCTACGTACAAATAGCAAGCCAAATAGAAACAGAAAATCGTGCTATTGAACCTTTAACCTTGGTGCCATGAAATCATATTTCCCTCAAATATCAATCGGGACATCACAGGTATAGGCCTAATGACGTTCTTTAGGCAAATCATCATAATCATCACTTGTGCCAAACGAAAAAAAAAAGATAAATAATGAGAGTAATTAATAATTTAGTAATTAACGACAGAATAACAGAAACACTGGTTTCCTTTATGATTTATTTAGTTTTTGTTAAATACAAATGTGAAGACTGTAACTATGACAACGTCAGCTCCAAGACCGCTACGCGACCTCCGTTTCCACTGCACAAAATGCCTCCACTACGAGAAAACGCGGCAGCTGCGCGGCGACTCTAAGCTTGTCGCGCTCCTGCGTGAATTATTCATCTCGTCGTGTAGTGTATTCTTTGAGTCATTCATTCATTCATTCATTCATTCATTCATTCATTCATTCGATCCGTTAATTGAATCATTGGTTCACCCGATTCGTTCAAAACCACTGATCTAAAATAGATTATGTCATTATAGATCAGTGTTCAAAACGCAGATTCATTCAGAAATTGTGTTACTTGAATACTCACAAGAGTTATTTGCGTTGACAAAATTGACCAAAAACAGGCAATAATGTGAATACAACAAAATTGTACAACAACAACAACAAAAACTGTTATAGCCTATAAAATCAATTTGCACTCTGCTATTCGGGGCACAAACAGCACTTATGTGATATTGCTTAACTATATAATATGATATAAATATGAGACAAAATCTCATACAGGGACGTTTTTCCCCAATATCTTGAATTTACGAGCATATAACTGCATTACATCAATGTTCTGCATCATGTTCTTCACAAGATGTGTTCGGCATGAAGCGGCGCTTTAAGTCGATCACACATGAAATGTAAGATCAGGTATATAATTCTGCAGGTTCAGCCCCTTTTATTAGTGGTCTTTATAAGATGTTTTATTTTTATATTCCTTTAAAAATCCCTTTAGATCAGGTATGGGCAGCTTTGGCCGTTAAGATCCACTTTCCCGCAGAGTTTTGCTCCAACCGTGATCAAACTCACCTAAACAAGCTAATCAGGGTCTTCAGGAATACTAGAAAGCTACAAGCAGAGATGAGTTTGATCAGGGCCGCCGGAGCTAAACTCTCCAGGAAAACTAATCTTGAGGCCCAGAGTTGCCCAGCCCTGCTTTAGATTATACTTCTGTCCACTAATGAAATCGTGGAACGTGTCTGTTTATTTCACTGTTATAGGAAGAGCTGCAACAAGTCCTGCATTTGTGGAATACTCACAGAATTCGTCGTTGCAGAAATGCTGTGGCTCCCCATGGCCGTCCTCTCATGATGTATCACCTGCCACAACTATTTGGAGCAAGAGATTACCTGAAGCCAGTCTCTCAGGAGGCTGTAGAAGCCTGTAGAGAGGAATGTCTTCAGAGAGGGCCATACTCATGTGATGAGACAGTTTTTACTTTATCCTGTCTTCTCATGGAAGAGAACCATCTTCATCCACCCACAACACCTGATGAAGCGATTGAATTGTACCTGTTTCTGAGGAACTGTATAGTTTCAAATTTGTAAGCAACCATTGTAACATGACACTGTGGCTCATCTGCAAGATCATATTTTTCTTATTTGAATTTGTTGTACATAGTAATCTGTAGGGTATCTTCTTAACTGCAAAAAAAATGTGTTAATTTAGAAACGTAAATCAATGAATGTCATTCAGTGTGTATTCAGTATATATAAGGTGTATCATTTGAGAAGGCACACACACACATAGTAAAAATACTAAATGCATAGAGGAAACCATACTCCGTAAGAAAACTGGCGTTGTAATGAAATTATAAAGAGAAATATGAAATACACAATGTAAATAATGTAATAAAAGTACAAACTGATTGAAAAAATGAATTACTCTTTATTTATGTAACTGTAAATTTAACCCTGGCTTTTTAGAAAATTTCCATTAGCCCCCACACTGAAATGTTTTAACATGAACTGTGACAGAGGAAGGTTTCAGTTGAATTACACAAGAAGGTATGACAAAAAAGTAAGCAGTTCAACTTAAAACAAAATTATCTGCTTATCTACATTTATCCACTGAATATGAACAATTCTAAGCAATGAACTTACAAAAACATTAATTTGTAGCCATTTGTCCATTACCCCTAACCATGGACATATCAAGCAAACAGAAAGGAGTTAAAACAATTCTTAACAATTAACTCTAACATTCTTCTTTTTAGTAAACTCAATAACAAATCAGCACCATATGTTCCAGTCAACATTTAGGTCATGATTTAGACAATGTCTATGACAAGCGCATGTGTACTTGACAATATACTTTCCATTTCGGAGCGCAGCTCTGGGTAAGAGCTGTAGGTGGAAGGAAGCTCCAGAACTGGACCGCAGGTGTGAGCAACTGGTCGTCTTGCCAGTCCATCCAAAGATGTGAAAATCACTTGTATTTTGTCGACGCAGACAACATCAGAGCCTGTTACAAACCTGAGCATCTTCCTCAGCCCCACTACATCCAATCCTCTGATGTACTGCTGTAGGAAACGCAAACACTTGCTCTCTGCTTGACTTTGAGGTGAGACATCGAGCAACTTCAAAAACCTTCTTGTTGTTGGTCTCTTGTCTTCATACATCTGTAGAACGTCCACTGGACTTTTGAATGTTTCTCCGAAAATATGTTTGGCTTCTTTAGACATGTTGTCCAAAGCATATTTAGGTAATTGGATGATCTGTTTGTGGCCAGCTTTCAGCATCAGTTCTTTTAGGTTTTGTTGTGTTGGCATGGTGGTCACACCCAAACGATCCAGAAGATCCAGCAGTTCATCTTTGTCATCTCCAAGGAGATCTTCTTTTAAGGCACAGGAGACCAGATCTCTCTCTGACTGACTCAGGTATAAAAGGAATGAATCAATCATCATTTCATCTGTGACTGAATGCTCTCCAAAAATGAGTGCCACTGTGAAAGCTGTAGCCAGACGAGTTGGAAAATATCCTTGGTCTTTGTATCCTTTGGCCAAGATTCTTCCAATTGACTTCCAGTCTTCCTCTTGCCATTTTGGAGAGAGTGATGGCACTCTCATATCCTCCCCTTCAGCTGCACGATCCAAAAATTCAGACCAAAAGCCTGAGTACACATCTCTGGACACACCATCTTCATCAGCTCCCATTTCATCTATGATACTGTACTTCAATTTGTACGTTATGATCCTTGGATCTTTAAACTGGCCAATCATCTCATCTAAAAGAGTGATCCTATGCAGTTTTATGGTTACATGCAGGAGCTCATATTCAGAAGCTGAAGAGTTGACTGCATGAGCTGCATCATCCACTTGATCTGCGACAGGACTGAAAGCCTCCTCTGTCAAACTCAAATCAATCATACTGACTGCATCGCTTGTAGATGGATAAATGATGTTAGTGATTGCTAAGTCAGAGTCTTGTGTGACAGGCAAGTGCATCGATTCATAGAGCAAAGTGTCATCCAGATGGCATACCATAGATTCACCTGTGTATGGGCCTATTATAACTTCAGATGACTGAGATAAGGAGTCAGTTGAATCAACAGAAATAATAGGAGTTTCACATTGTTCTTGTGGTTTATGCATTTCTGCTTGTGTCTCAGTATCACTGACATTAAATTCATCATCATGTGGGATGCACTTTGTACTCAAGTAAAATCTTAGCATTCCCATTTTAAGTACTGTGTAGAGTTCTCCCACAGTAATGTCATCTTCAAGCTCTGATTCTTGGAAATCAAAAACGTCATGACTAAAGTTCTCCCACAGACCTTTTTTGGATACTCCTCTTGGGAAGAACAGTTCCTTTGCTTGACTTAAAATATCAGATTTCTTTGCATTTTTAGAGATATCAATGGTTCTAGTTCCTCCACCTGAGCGCTTCCTTACTTGTTTACCCTCGTGAAACCATCCTATCTCAATTTTTCTTGTTGTTTTCTCAGCCATCTTGTTGTTCTTCAAGTGCCATCTGCGTTTACGTTTGAAGTTCTCAGAAGAATCTTCATCAGCTTCTGATCTGTTCTTTATTCCCATCTTCTGTCTTAGCTTTTCAAGCAGAGTCTGTCTTGTAGCATGTGATTCACTTTTGTTGCCATTTTCCTTACAGAAGCGCCTTGCAGCAATCCTATCACCATAGATGGGAATGTACCTTGACAAGCTGTCATCATCAAGCTCTCCTACAGTGGTATCATCTATCTGTTAAAAGATATTAGAAATAAGATTTAGTAGATCCACAAAAAGGAAATGTCTCATAGACAACATTAATAACTTATTATTATGAGTAAAGTTAAATAAAAGTAAAATTAATAATCAAATAAATTAAAAATACATACAGAAAAAGATAAATTAAGGGGTGGATGAGTAATACGAAGAATAAATTCAGGATTAAATATTATTAAAAATGAACTATATTTGTTTTATCAGTGAATTTATTCCTTCGTTTATTTCCTATTATTACATTATGTTATGTTTTTGCTGTATTTTGCAAATAAAAATAGTTCCAATTAAAGCCACAGCAGAATTTTACGTGTATAAGCAACACACAGCAGCGTCTTGTTACTGAATAAATCCATATTTAAATGAGGTAATCTATTCATAAAAGACAGTCATTTGGCTTGTTCCTGTAGTACCATATGAACGAATCTGTTTAATGAATGACTGAATCAATCACTCATTAAGACAGTGACATGCCGCCACCTACTGGCGCGGCTTTAGTTTCATGAGTATCATTTCACGTATTTAAAAAAATAATTTCAAATTTCAATTAACGGATTAATACCATTTAAAAACCTTTAATCTGTATCACTATTTATTTTTTTATTTATAACATAAATTCATTTTATTATAGCCTATAAATTTATTGTAAATCCCATACAGAACTAGTTGCACAAGATATGAACGACTGGCAAACACATTTATTAAAAGGAGCTATACATTGCGTGCAGCGAACATATTGTAGTTTTTTTAAATCATATTTTTAGTTAATGTACTGTGTAGTCCACAGGTGTCAAACGCAGCCCTGCAAAGTTTAGTTCCAACCCTGCTCCAATACACATAACGTTACCATGAAGTTTTCAAATAAGCCTGGAGGACGTGATTAAATGGATAAGGTGCGTTTAATTAGGGTTTAATCTAAACTCTGCAGGGCTGTGGCTCTCCAGGAAATAATGTTTTACACCTCTGGCCCAAATCTGTTTAACGTACGCATTAGCAGAATTCAGTAACTTACCTTGTCTAGTTGCATTTTTTGAATATCTTCCTCTGAAACCCCACGATATCGAAGAAAACTCCAAAATTCCATGTTAACGTTATTACAGTTGACTATGATAACTGTTGACTTTAATGGGCTGCCTTATTAGACTGCCATGTAGCAACACAAGCAGCTCAGTTCTAATTGGCTGAAATAGGCTTAACGTAACGTTGTCACGTCACGTACAAAATACGTCGTTTTAACGAGAAAAAGATGTCGTTTTAACGACAAAACATCTCGTTATAACGAGAAAAAGATGTCGTTTTAACGAGATAATTATGTCGTTTTAACGACATAACATCTCGTTATTACGAGAAAAGATGTCGTTTTAACGAGAAAAGATCTCGATATTACGACATAATTGAGTGGAAAAAATAATATGTGTGTGGCAGCAATGCGTCACCGTAATTTCGCTATAGGAAATTGCTGGGAGAAACTTTTTGTTGACGCTCGTCTCGCTCAATAACCTCTAGCGACTTAAAGGCGTTTTAAACAAAACACTACAAATTATTTGTAATGTTTTCAATTAAGTGATGAATAAGAACAGCATTTAGAACAGCTCTTTTGCCTTCAACTGTCGAAGTTCAAACGCGTTTCGTAATTTCGATCGATCATTATCAAACAGACGTGATGATCAATAATGTTTGGCGTCACTGATTTTTTTAAACCTCTTTGAACAGCAAATAAACATTACCATTGGAAAACTCTGTTATCGATTACTTACCCCCAAGTTGTTCCAAATAAGTTTCTTTCCAAAGTTACCAAATAGTTGGCCTTGACTTCCATGGTATTTTTCCATACCATGGAAGTCAGTTGTTTGTTTCTATTCTAAAATATATAAAAGCAATTCTAACACCCTGCTGAAAAAAAAAGAAAGAAAAAAAAAAAAAAAAAACAATAGAAACCATCACAGAAAATTCTAATGGATAGAAAAGAGAATGCTAGAGTTAGAGGGTCAAATAAAGATGGAAGAGATGGGTTTTAAACCATTTCTTGAAGATGGCTAAGGATTCAGCTGCTCGGATACAGTTGGGCAGGTCATTCCACCAGATGGGAACAGTTAATGAAAAAGTCTGTGAAAGTGATTTTGTGCCTCTTTGGGATGGCACAATAATGCATCGTTCACTTGCAGAACGCAAGCTTGTAGAGGGCACATAAGTCTGAAGTAATGAATTTAGGTAAAGGGGTGCAGAGCCAAAGGTGGTTTTGTAGGCAAACATTAATGCCTTGAATTTTATGCGAGCAGCTATTGGTAGCCAGTGCAAACTGATGAACAGAGGTGTGACGTGCGTTCTTTTCGGCTCATTAAAGATTAATCTTGCAGCGGCATTTTGGATTAATTGTAGAGGTTTGATGGAATTGGCTGGAAGACCTGCCAAGAGAGCATTGCAATAGTCAAGTCTGGACAGAACAAGAGCTTGAACAAGAAACAGTTATCTAACTCAAAGATTATATCATTTGGAGTCACAAGACAATTAAACAGTCTACTGTCTGCAATCTAATCAACTGTGCTTTTGAAGGCATCCCCCACTTCTAATAGGACTATACTAAGTCTTTTTATTTGCATTCAGATTTTATTTTGAGCAGTCACATGTTGACCTGGAATGCTGACCCACAACAAAGGCTGACCCTTACAGGCATACCATTGTTACAGCTTTAGGCATTTCACCTGTTCATCAAAAGGAGAAGATGAAATTTTCAGCCTGCTTTTAATGCCTGCCAAGAACAAAAGGTAATAAATAACCATGATGACGGCTGCCCTCTACAGCGATGGCTATCTGCCACCGCTTTCCTAGCAGCATAATGCTGCCACGCTTTTCACTTCTATGTATAGCCGGTTCTATTCTTGTAGTTGTTAGGAGTAATACAAACACTGCACACTCGGTCAAATGCATCTGCCTTGCTTTTGAAGACATCATGGATAGTCAATGGTGCTGTGAATGTCTTCAAAGACAGGTTTGACTTTGCAGAATTGGGTATTTGTAGATGAAAATGACCGGAGGTAACTTGACGGAGACGAGCAGCTGTGCTGGCACAGAGATCAACATGAGGAAGACGCTTTACCAGCCGATGGGTTTCACAAGAACAATAGTGAAAGTGAGATTTGGTGAAAGTGTCTTTACGGTGGACAGAAGCCTCCTGGAGCAGCATTGTGAATACTTTCGAGCTCTTTTCCAATCTGGGATGAAGGAATGCATGGAGGATGAGATTTGTCTTCAGGAGCCGAGTGTTCGAGGCTTCCTGGTAGCCCTCCGTGTGATACATGGCGAAAGACCCATGTTGAGTGCTGATGAAATTGTGGACGCCATCCAATGTGCCGCGTTCCTTCAGATAGAGCTTCTAACTGAGCATCTCATAGATGTTATCAATTCAGACAACTGTCTTCTAATGTATCACACAGCAGCTACTTTTGGGTTATTGAAGCTTTTCAAAAGCGCAGCTTTGTTCATTCACGACATGTATGTAGACCTCAAAGAAGATGTGAAGTGCTTGCCAGAGGATTTGATTGAATATGTGGAGTCTCTTGTTCCTAGTACATACATCACCGTCAGCTCTCATTCGCCAACCATCAAGCTATTGCAGGACTTCATGAGGACCGTTTGTTACCTTGATGAGGATGAGAAAGACTGGAAGGTTCTTACTCACTTGCCTCTCAACGCCAGCACCACCATGGCAGGAGTTACGGTTTTAGACAACAAGCTCTACATTGTCGGAGGAGTCTATGATATTTCCAATAAAGTTGTGGATTCTGGTTTCTGCTATGATGTTTCTACAGACACTTGGAGCACATTTTCCAGCCCTCAGCAACTTCGCTACAACTGTACTTTGGTAGGCCATGAGGGCGACCTTTATATCATCGGAGGAGAGTTTGAGAAGACCGTAATGTCCTCTGTGGAGAAGTACAAAGTCTCTTCGGATACCTGGAGCTTTGCTGCTCATCTTCCAAGACCTGCATCTGCCATCGCTTGCGCCAAAGCCATGAGAAGACTATTCATCTGCCTTTGGAAACCTAAAGACGCTACTGAGATTTACGAGTATGTCACAAACAAAGATGAATGGGTGTTAATCACAACACTCGTTCGGCATCAAAGTTATGGACATTGCATGGTGGCCCACAGGGACAATCTGTACGTCATGAGGAACGGGCCATCTGATGATTTTTTGAGATGCGTGATGGATTGTTACAATCTGACCTCAGGTCAGTGGACGGCTATGCCCGGGCAGTACGAGAACAGTAAGGGGGCTTTGTTTACCGCGGTAGTGCGAGGTGACTCTGTGTTCACGGTCAACCGCAGAGCGACGGTGGAATACGCCATCGAGGACAATAAATGGAGGACGAAAAAACAAATGACTGGATTTCCAAGAATCGGCTCCATGTGGACGTTCCTCTTGAGACTGCCAAAGCAAAGCAGAGTGCTTTTACAAAAGAAAGATAATGGAGTCGAGATCTCCTGTGGCCTCAGCTCAAGTGCTTCTGTACATTGTGTTGACTGAGTTTATTAAAAATAGCGGTAAATGCTATGTAACAACGGATTCCTAGAATTTCACCTAATTTAACAGTTTAGTGCCTCAAATATTTTAATTGGCAGAAAAAGAGAAAGGTTGCAGGTGAGATTTGCATTTTTTGTATTATTACTTTGGGGGGGAAATAATGAGGTAAGTGGCTGCTTGTAGATGTGTAGGACTAAATAAACAGGCTCCCACCTGTCACAAATTTCATCCTGCTCAAAAGTTGAAAAAAGATGTAAAGCTCATAACCTTCTTGAAGTAATATTTCAGAGAGAAATTATCCTCACATAATATTTGCTGTCCCAATTTATGAACATTTACACGTACAGGACATTAAATTAATAAAAAATTCTAATTAATTTACTTTTCAGTATTTTTTTTTTCTTTTTTTACTATGCACTATACTGTTCAAAAGTCTCTTATGCTCATTAAGACTGAATTTATTTGATCAAAAATACAATAAAAAACAATATTGTGAAATATTATTACAATTCAAAATAGCTGTTTTCTATTTGAATGTATTTTAAAATGTAATTAATTTTAATGTCACTTTTTAAGTGCTACTTTTGATCAATTTAATGCAAAAACTCATACTGACCCCAAACTTTTGAGAGTTTACATATTTGGAAATAAAAAAATGGCTATCAGTAATTCTTTACACAATAGAATATGTATTCAACTTTACAAACCTACATTGTTCTTTGTGAAACTAGTGCAAAATTTCAAGCCTCTCTTTCCTTCATCAAATAAGTCCAATCAATTAGTTAACTTCAGTTTATTTTGTGTTAAATTCAAATTTAACTATTCACACACTTCCAGAATAACACAGACCTGTTGGAGGCAAATGTGAGACGTGATTAATGGAAAACGAACAGGCCCTATAAATCTTCATGACTGTATTACACATGATTGATGGTCATTACAGTATATGTTGCCATGGCCACATAAGACCAAAATATAGAAACATTTCCTGTTTTTATATCAAACACACCATCTGTAAAACTCAATCCCTGGTGTACCCATACCAGAAGTGCCGGGGTCAGATAAGGCCGCAAGGAAAGAGCGCAGGACCTTGAAGACTGTGAGAGAAAGTTTAAGATCAGCTGGGAGGAGAAACATGATCATCAGAAATGATACTTTATTCATACAATCATTTATGACCTCATAAAGTGGTAAGAGTGTAACAGTGAGGCGACTGTTCAAACACTCAAATCATATTCAGACATTCCTGCAAGCTTTCGTAACTATTGTAGAAGGTCCACTCATTACATGGGAACCTGAAGACACACTGATAACTAATCATGTTACCACAATGAAAACATTGTGTCCAACCTCTGGCAGACTAACAACAGAATCTATAGATCTTGGCAGGACTTTGCTATTCGCTTATGATGTCTGGCAGTTGTTTAACACTGAAGGTAACATTTTATAGGAACTTTGCCATATAATAATGTTCACAAATACCAAAGTGAAATTGACAAATGAAAGCGTGTGTTGACCTCACACAGATTTCACAAATGCTAGGTTTTTTTCTGAAACGAGAAAATGAGACATGGGTATTATTTAGATATGGGTTTTCTTCCAAATATTTGACAGACATTTCATATTGAATAGTCATTTTTTGTTTACAGTGGCCATCTGTGCAAATGCATCACCCAAACGCAAATACTTTTTAGGTTACCAACAATGCCATTGCTGGAGCTCTGGAACAAACTGAACCATTTGTAAGTAAATTATTTATTACATCTGTGTTGTCTGACACATAATATTTATATACTGTACATCACATCAGGGTTTCCCGAACGAGGGTTTGTGAGTTGATGAAAAACTAATAATGCATTGAATCCATATAATGAAAAATTGAAGAAAATGAATAAGGCTGCAATCGAAACAAAACTGAAATTGCAATGAATGGCTTAGCGCAATTATTAAATTAAAATTAGTTCATTTGCATAATTTAATTTTCTAATTTAAATTTGTAAGTTAGCTTGTAATTAAAAATTACACAATTGTAATAATTAAAAATGTAATTAAAATTTATCATTGTAACAAAATCATTTCAAGTAATGATCAAATATTCAGTTTATTTTAAAGTGCAATTGTAATATTACAATAATATACTTCTGTCCTAAAATAATAATAATTGTAATAATAAAACTAATAGCTTTTTTGTTAATCACTGAAATTGTCTATTTGTTCTGTTTGCCTTTATATTTTTGTCAGATTTTTATTTTTATTTTTTTTATTTTTTATAATTAGTTAAAATAATAATAATATAAAAACAATGGTTTTATTTTTATCATTGAAGATGATAAAAATGTCTCCTGGTTATTTTTGCCTTGATGTTTTAGCAGTAGCATGAGACATTTTCTTATGAGATGAAATGTTTATCACATCGCAGTTTATCAAATCATAATTGCAATAAATGCCAAAATAATTACAATATATTTTTTGACCAATATATTGTTTGATTACAAAATAAAAACCCAAATAAGGTCATTGTATAATTTGTATTTGGATGACACATTTGCCTCCTTTGAACAATTAGTCCAGAGATTTGCTATTCCTAACACACACTTTTATAGGTATTTGCAGTTTAGAAGCTTTTTATCATCAAATTCAAACTGTTTCCCCAGTTGTCCTCATCGGTCCCTCATTGATTCTATTCTCGAGCATAGGTGTGGAGAAAAACAGTCCATTAGCAAAGTCTATGCACTACTTAATCTACATAATCTGGCTACCTTAGAAACTTTAAAACAAAAATAGGAAAAAGAAATGGAGGACCAAATATCAGACGATGCTTGGCAGGAAGCAATTTGGAGAATACATTCTTCCTCTATTAGCCTTAGAAACACGATTGTTCAGTTTAAAATTGTACATCGTCTTCATTGGTCTAAGGACAGACTGGCAAAGATTAAAAGCGATGTGCATCCTACATGTGACCGATGTAAGCAAGCACGTGCCACTCTATATCATATGTTTTGGTCATGTCAGAAATTGCTAGAATATTGGGGTTCAATTTTTGAGACCTTTTCTAAAATGTTTAGTAAAACTATTGTTCCGACCATGCTGACAACAATATTTGGAGTTGTCACTCAAGACTATAATCTAAGCAGATCCCAGTCTGATGTTATTGCTTTTTGTTCACTTCTAGCAAGGAGGTTAATTTTATATAAATGGAAAGACTCTTCGCCTCCAACATACAAACACTGGATTAAAGATGTTATGTATAACATACAATTGGAAAAGCTCCGATGCTCTATGAAAGGGTCAAATAAGAGATTCTTTAATACTTGGCAACCTTTTCTAACCTTTGTGGAGAATACTCCTGCTGAAGATCTGTACTGAATGTACATTGTACCTTTTTTTTTTTTTGGGTAATTTTTATTTGTTTTTTAATTTCTGTTCTACTGTTCTATGTAAAAATAAAAGAAAAAGATTGGAAAAAATAAATAAATAAATAAATAAAAAATAAAAACCCAAATATAACACAAAATGATGAAATATTTTATTTGTTTTCCTGCATGTCATTTGACCATTAACTAACATCAGAGCACCAAAAATATGCAAATGTGTTGTTAAATTATTGAAATATTAACTTAAGGGGTAATTCAAGAAAATATTTTATGTCAGAGGGGTTCGGCTGACAAAAAACATTTAGATAAATACAAACCAGAAATAGTGCAAATTACACACGGTCTCACCTTGGGTTTTTTGAGTTGTAAGTAAATGGAGGCACCATATAGAAGCTGGAAAGATGAATATGATGTTAAAGAGTCCATATATATTTATGGCTTAATTATAATACATTTTAAAAAGTTTAATATTGTATGAATTCAAAAAAAAAAAATTAACAATTAATACCAATGGTTTACATTTCAATAAATAAAGCAACAAAAGTTTGATTGCTACGGAAAACACTATAAAAGTGTGGTGTCAACTGTCAAATTGTGCTTTTCCCCAAGGCCTCAACACATGTCTAGAATGCGCAACGAATAAACACAGTGTAGCATATGATAAACAAGCAACAGTTATATGAGCTCAGTGAACAGCACAAACCATGATCGCAGCTAATTCACTGCGTCATAACATGGATGGGATCAGGCCACGCGGGTCATGAGCTCCTCCAGCGCTCGCTCTCTGTGGTTCTCATGCACCAGAAGAACCTCTTTAATGGCGTGCTGCTGGAAGCCCATTTCATGAAACTGAGCAAGAAGGTGAAGGAACTCCTCAGCCTAAAATAGAAGAACAAATATATTAACATTCAAAGGTTTTTGGTTGGTAAAAATATTATCATCAATACTTTTATTCAGCAAGGATGCACTGAATTGATGAAAAGTGACAATAAAAACATTTATAATGATACAAAAAGTTCTATTTCAAATAAATGCTGTTCTATTCAAATTTCTATTTATCAAAGAATTCTAACAAAAAACACTACGGTTTTCTCAAAAATATTTAGCAGCACAACTGTTCTAACTGTTCTTGATCATAAACAGAAATGTTTCTTAAGCAGCAAATCAGCATATTAGAATGATTTCTGAAGGATCATGTGACACTGAAGACTGGAGTAATGATGCTGAAAATTCAGCATTGCATCATTAGAATAAATTATAATTTAAACTACATTCAAATAGAAAACAGTTATTTTGAATTGTAAAAATATAATATAAGTTATATAATATAAGTCATAATATAAGTTTAGTTTATTAATTTATAAAGCACATTTCTTAAACAACAGAAGTTGCAACCAAAGTGCTGTACTGTATTAAAACAAAATAATGAATTAACAATTAATATTAAAACAGAATTAACACACTGGATCAAAACCTTGGAGACAAATGTAAAAATATAAACACCCTCAATTAAAACATCAAGAATACAGATAAGCTTTTAGGGAAGATTTAAAAGTAGAAACAGAAGGGGAATATCTAAAGTAGAGAGGGAGACTGTTCCAGAGTCTGGGAGCAGCCACCGAGAAACCCCGGTCACCATTAGTTTTGTAATGTGAGCGAGGAACAAAGAAGAAGAAGTTGACTGGAAGAACGTAAGGATCTTGAGGCATTGTATGGGACAAGAAGATCACTGATATACTGAGGGGCAAGACCATGTAAAGCTTTATAACCAAAAAGCTAAATTTTAAAATCAGTCCGGGACTTAACCGGTAACCAGTGGAGAGAAGCAAGCACAGGAGTAATGTGCTGACACTTTTTAGTGTGTTTTGAACCATCTGCAGATGAATTAGGCAAACCCAGGTATAAAGCGTTACAATAATCCAACTTTGAGGTAATAAATGCATGAATAACAGTTTCAAGGTCTTTCTTAGAGAGCATCATCTTGATTTTGGCAATAGATCTTAGCTGAAAGAAACTGCTTTTAACAATAGCATTAATCTACTTCTCGAAACTCAAATTGGAATCAAAAATGACACCAAGATTTTTGACACGGTGATGAACATTTGAAGATAGAGAACCAAACTGATTAACTATGTCAGGGGTCATATTTGATGGGGCGAAGATAACAATTTCGGTTTTGTCATTGTTTAGTAAGAAGTTCATGTCCATCCAACATTTTATGTCACAAAGTCAGTCAAACAGGCCAGACACAGAACCATTATCATTTTTGATAAGAAAGTAGAGCTGAGTGTCATCGGCATAAAAGTGGTATGATAAATTGTGTCTCTGAATAATGTGACCAAGTGGAAGCATATATAATGCAAACAGAAGAGGACCCAGAATGGAGCCCTGGGGTACACAATAATGTATTGGAGCATGGGAAGAAAAACAATTCCCTACTTTAACAGAAAACGTTCCCCCTTTTATTGTTTTTACTGTATTTTGATCAAATAAATGTAGCCTTGGCGAGCATAAGAGACTGATTTGTGGTAGCACATTAAAAAAAAGTCATATACATACCTTGGTCTCACAGTTCTGAAACATCTCAAGGGCTTCTTCAACCTGAGCTTCATCATAGCCGAGTTCACATAACCGATCACACGCCACCATATAACTCAAGATCTGCAAGAGAACAAACAAACAAACAAACAATCCTTCATACTGTACATGAACACAAACACAATGGATCACTTTAACTGCAGGAACGTGACTGAAGAAAAGCTCTCTGATATTCTCGAACGCTTCATGAAAACAAGGCCAGGTCGAGTTCTAATGGACTTTTGGGGAGCACTGGTTTATCCCCTAACACTAAGTGATTAGATCAGCTGATCTGGTTATTAGGCACACTGTTGATGCAACAGTACGTCACCATAGCTGTGGACTTCTGAAAGATCATTAGATGAATGTGAGATATCATAATTCATGATAAGACTGGATGTCAGCCTCAGAGTGGACTGAAAGCAGAACGGCGTGAAACGTGAGAAGTGTGTGGATAAGAGTCACGAAGGAGCGGCTGGTCTGATTACTCTGTGTAACAAGATGAGCTTTGTTGATTCAAATCTGATCATCCGTCCCAACCAGCTGTCTGATGCCATGCTGAGCGGCTCACTGGGCAACTGAGGATACAGCTGAATATAAAATAATCAGGCCTCGCTGGCCAGTCAGTGACTTCACAGACACATCATCACATCGATTCAGGGCTTTAAAGGAATCTAATGATCTAGAACAAATTCAAGTAAGCTTTGGACAGAGGAAAACAAATTCCTAATGACTACATTACAATGCTTCATTATTGGTAGAAATGCACTCATTAATATATTTTTAGTTATTATTATTATTACTATTATTTATAAACTAATTGAAGTTAATAACAACAATAATAATTTAATCATTTACATTGCTTTAAAAAATAACATCAATAATAATAAATAATTTAATTTAATAAACATAGTTACAAACAAGTATTTAATTTATTATATATTTAATAATGAATTAACATCATTTTTCTATCAGCCGCCAAACTACACACAAGACAGAGAGATATTTTATCATTGATATTCTTTTACTTTCGTACTTCCAAACGAAGAGAAAAGTTGCAATTATGAAACAATTGGTTTCAAAACAAATGGTTTTGCTTTTATTTACCTATAATAACCCTGCATGTGATATCGGCAGTCAAAAATGAATTAAGGTATCTTATTAGACTAAATGTGATGTGGACGTACAATTATTTTATCAGTATCGCAAATCAAGCCACCCACATTATATGATTTTACACAAATCAGTCAAGTGAAGAGCATCTTCTAAGTTTTCTTCAGCAGACTTCTCTGGCTGTATTCAGCTCCACTGCCCTCAAATGCTGATTTACTGATAGTTTTTTTTTTCATAAACCCTTTTAAATAAACTTGTGTCATTTTTTCCACAATGCCCAAGAACATTAATGATATTTGCCAATGAGTTTGGATTCATGACTCAAGAGTTCTCCTGAGGGAAGCTTTGTAATGCAGAGAACTAGATATTAGCTCATTTTGGAAACTTCAGGGGGATCTGGTATCTATTTTTGTTTTTTTCTCATCGTACCCAGAATCAGATAAAAGAGGATGGAACCAGATGTTTTGCTGTGCCACAGAACTGAAACTGAAGCACACAGGGATTGTGAGTGAAATCTCTGCCAATGATTTCTGACATTACTTAAGTTTTTCAGGATGAATACAGTATATCTGATGAAACAAATTAAATAAAACAGCAGGTGCTTTCAAACAGACCTTCTCCAGTGACCTGGACAGACAAATGCTTTCATGGACATATGAGACTGAAAGTACACTGTAAAAAAATAAAAAAAATAAGTCACCAATTTCAACTTAAAATCTGAAATTCAGTTGCTGCCTTAAATATGTAAGTGTAATCAACTTGGTTGCATAAGTAATTTAAACTGAAATTATATGAAACAAACTTTAAAAAATCGAGTTGAAAATTATATCACTAATATAACTCATCTAACTTATTTTGATGAGTTAAATGAATGTAAAAATTAGTGCTGTCAAACGATTAATCGTGATTAATCGCATCCAAAATTAATCGCATCGTTTTTGTTTACATAATGTGTGTGTGTGTGTACTGTTACTGTATATTTATAATGTATATATAAAAGCACACACAAACAGTATATTTTTTGAAAATATTTACATGTATATTTATATTCATATAATTTATATTATATATAAAAATATATATGTATATTATATAAACATAACATATTTTTCTTAAATATATACATGCATGTGTTTGTATTTATATATACATAATAAATATACACAGTACACACATATATTATGTGAACAAAAACTTTTATTTTGGATGCGGTTAATCGATTGACAGCACTAGTAAAACATAAGTTGTCATGACTTACAGATCATAAAATTTTATACAGTGTACTAAATTTAGAGAAAAAATATCAGTCTCTACAAAAGATGCAGATATGAGTAACAATAAAATATTTGCTTTAAGTATTTGAAATACTTTAACTTTTATGTCATCAAATGAAATAACAAATGAAAGTATGACTTTATGTATTATGTAATATTATTTGTTATATGAATTGTTAATAAATATCATAAAATTATATAATTAATATGAAGAATATTATTTATATAATATTATAGTGTTTATTAATATTTTGTATTAGAACTTATTCTTGTTTGTTAGTATGAACATTTCAGTGCTTCAACTTCAATTAATTTTTAGTTAGTTGCCAAGGCAGCATTTCTAATTTTCTTTTAAGTATTTTAAGTTTACTATTTTTATCTATTATTTATGTTTTATTTCAGATTTATTTAAATTAACAATTTATTTCATTTTTAATTTCAGTGATCTTGAAAGATTATTTTTATAAAGCCTTTCAAACCTAGTCTAAAGGTTTTTTTATGATTATGAGAAACAAATGTGGTCAAGCATTCGTTCCTAAACACACAACTGAACTATACTGGTAACCCAGCGTGCACTTTGATTGACCTTCCCCTGCGATACACCAAGGACGGTGCAGAGAATCTCAGCATTACATCTCGACCCACGAATGAATCCCATCTCTTATTTCACACTGAATCCCTGTAACAGATCTCCCTCACTGACCTGCTCTGGACTCTGCTGGCCAGTTTTCTGGAGGGCGATGATGGCTGTACGGAGAGGGTAGCCCCGCTCGGTCACAGCCGCCAGCAGCTCCCTCTCCTCTGGGCTGAGAGCAGAGAGCAGCTCGACCGAAGAGTCCAGGACGGCAGCGTGGGAATTGAGTGGCCGTGATGGGGCCAGGGGGTAGGATGAACCCTGGGCCTGGAAAAAACAACAACAGTGCCTCATGGTCACAGTACCCTTGAGAGATGAGGGCAGGAAACACAATACTGAGAAAATCTAGAATGATAAACACACTACTGTTGGTGCAAGGTTTGATTCACACTTAAAAAACATTTTAAATATGTTCTGAAAACATTTGCATCAATGCTTTCGGTTGATACATTTATATAAAGCGATTTACAGCGTATTCAAGAAGTTCATTTTATCAGTATGTGCATTTCTTGGGAATCGAACCCATGACCTTGCTGTTATTAATGCCACTTTACCAGCTGAGCTACAGAAAGATAAACTAAAAAATAAATTACCGAGGTCCATGCACCTTAAAGTTCACCCAAAAATGAAAATTCTGTCATCATTTAGTATTTTTCCATACTATGGAAGTCAATGCTACCGTCAACTGTTTGGTCACCAACATTCTTCAAATTATCTTCTTTTGTGCTCAACAGAATAAAGAAACCCATAAAACTTGAAGGTGATTAATTGATGACAGAAGAAAAATATAATGCATATTATTTAGTAAACCTGTCACCACCTAAATGTGAGATAAAAACTACCATTTTAAGTAATTTTAAGTAATTTGCCATATAAATACTATACCGTTTTTAACCTGTTATAGTGCCACCTATTGCCCAATCTCCATTAAAGTTTGCATGCTTCTTCAGAATCACGTTGCACATATTTACCAAATTTCATGAGGTTTTGTTTAGCAATTATAGGGTTTTGGGTACATTTGGTCATGCCCATATTTTAAGTGACCTTGTTATAGCCATTCAAATACTGAAGTTCACAAAGAGAAACAGCACTTGAGTCACAGTGATCCCTGGAAAAAATAGACAAACATTGAATAAAACAACAGCAAAGGTCATTAAACTTCTGGAAAATGCATTTAATTCTTTTCCCGTTCATGTTTAATAAAACTCTGTAACTGTAAATGAAAAAACTGATGAAAAACTACAAGCCCCCTGCCATTTTCAGTGCACCGTGACCACGCGGCCGAGCAGGACATGATGTCATGAGCATTAATAACGTGTTGGATTAGACTGTCAACAAAGGCGCAACCTTGAATCGTAGCTTTGCTGAGAAAGACATTTCCCGAACACTTCCACTCGCTAATCCAGATGAATTTGTTGCAGCTTGAGAAGATTCCAGGAAAAGACTTAGCACTCGCTATTATTAGCTAGTTCATCTTCTGAGACATTACAGAAATGTGCACCAAACAAAAAAAGAGAGAAGTACTTCAGAGAAGTCATTCATGTCTAATATCTGAATGAATTGAATGGGATGCTCAGACAGTCATTTCATGAGGAACAACAAAATACCTAGCAGTCACAGCGAGACATATTAGTGCAGGATTTACAATGAATCCTTCTGGAACGTAGTGAGAAATGCTTCTGGAAGACCGGCAGGACTCTGATGTCTCTTGCTCGAGTGATTAAAATACCTTTCTGGACTTATTGGAGGCTTGTCAGTTAAAGCCATTTATAGTAAGGCCAACGGATGCCTTCTAAGGACAACTGTTTTTGTGAGCTCTGAACTATTAAAAACTTTCAAAAGTCACTTCAGTGAACTGGCAACTGAAGGTCTTCTTCATAAACATACAAAATATTTTGTAAATAGATTAAAGAAATGAGCTGTCTGTGCAGGGCTGTCTGTATTTATACTCCCAAAGAGAACAAACTGTAATTTCGGTACATCAAGATTTACCCAAACATGTCCAGTAAAGAGGAGTGCCGTTTATTTAAAATGTTTATTGTTACAGAGCCACTAATGACCTGCCATTTGCAGTAAATTTAAACCACACCTTTTGGCATCTAAATGAACCATGTGTCTGTTTTTGTTTCATTGCACTTCATACTTGTAGTGAAATCTATATGCTGAGAAGGATGTGTGCATATATGTGGGTGAAAAATCACTATACTTTTAGTCCCATTGCTTGAATTCAAAAGAATAACATTTTAATTAGTATCCACTCTTCCCACTTACAACCAAAGAGGAAGAAGAAATTTATTTTGCTTAGCATTAACGACAGATATTACTGAAACAGGAGACTTGAAAAGTCACACTTGGTCTCTATGACAATTCTTCACTTTGTAAAAAGACATAAAATTGCATGCTGGTTTTTTGACGTTTTTGGAGGCTCTGGATCGCCTTTAGTTTAAGGTCACATTTACCTCTGCATGGCAAAATTATGTTGAGCGAAATACAGGTGCATCATAGAGTAAGTGCAACTTATGCACATCTGTGAAGTCTACAAGCCAAAACCCATTTACGAGTTAGAATTTTAGAAGATCCGGTTCTATTGTTCCAAAATAAAAGGGTTTTTTCAATAGTTTTTTGGTTAAATGCTTGAAATAGAGGTCAGTGGTGAAGAAAGTCTCAAGATATTTTCACATTTTCAACAAAATACACGGTAACACTTTATTTTGATAGTCCACTTTAGACATTTTACTAACAGTAAGTAACTTTGCAACTACATGTCAACTAGCAGTCATTAGAGTATTAGTAAGACTGTCTGCTTAATATCTTCTAATACTTTATTTTGATGGGTCCACAACATATAAACATTACTGACTATGAGAAACTTTGCAAGTATGTGTCAATTTATTCTACTAACCCTAAACCTAACCTAACAGTCTACTCCTAGAATTAGTAGACGTTGTTGCAAATTAATGAGAATTAGTTGACATGCAGGTGTAAAGTAATTAATAGTTAGTAGAATGTCTAAAATGGACTATTAAAATAAAGTGTAACCAAATACACTAGTAATACTCTCATTTTTTTTTTTTTTTAAAGCTTTCACTTGTCTTGAAAAAGGTGGTTACAAAGGGCACTATAGAGGTTGACAAGGATATTAAACATCACGCAGAACAAGGAAACTCATCTACTCACTAGTCCACTTTTACAGCCTCGGTGTGTTTATATTCACACTTTTGCAAACTATTCTAAATCAAACTTTCAGGGAAATGTTTTTTTAAATAAAAACTGAAGAGCTTAGTGATGGTGATGTCTCGCGACTGTAGTGTAGTTCGTTTACAGCCTACACTTTTTAAATTCTGCCAAGTGTATTTAGGCTTCAAAATTTAAAAAAATTGTAGATTACCTTGATAAACAAAGTGTGTAATGTGTGTAATCATAAACTTTTGTTGGTCACGGACCTTATTTTCTGCAACAATACAAAAATCAACTGAAAAATCCTTTTGGGTTTTTGTCAAGAGAACCAGGGTGACGCAAACTTCCAGGTTGGCCTACAAAAATACGTCATCACTCTAGCGCTCTACAATGCACTTTATTTCATAACCAAAGTGTGGACTCTGGGCAGACTGCAGGAGTTGAAGATGATGTCTTACCTTTGGGGTCGGATTGCTAATGCATTCAGACTGCAAGTTGTTGTGGGAGATTGTGGGAGATGCATTAGTACGACCATCAGAGCTCTGACTCCTCTGGATGTTTCTATTGGGTGAGTTACGCCTGCAGTGGGAAGACGACGTCCCCTGGCGCTGTGTGGCGAGGCTGCAAGGTGAAGGCAGCTTGAGGAAGTTTGATGATCCACAAGTGTGCAAGTCTTTCAACCCTGGCCCCTGTCTTGGCAAACCCAAACCACCCCGTCTGGACTGTGCTTCACCGTCAGCAAGATCTTCTTCTGTAAACTCTTCATCTTCTGAGTCAGAGATGGTGAATTTGACTCGAGCGTTCATCGTGCGGTAGTGGGCCGCATTTAAGCTGCGGCTGCGGGGGCGAGGGTTGGGTTCCCAGAAGTCACTGCTCCAGCGGCTGGCTAACCTGCTCTCCTGAGGGCTGCTGAACATCATCCAGTATGGAGGACAGGTCGCCGTCAGCTCGCAGGAAGAGCGGGGATTGAGGGTTGGATAGCCGCCCTGGAGACCCGTGAGAACCCAGTTCTCCAGACTGAAGACATACTGAAATGTCAAAACACAAAAGAGACATCTTTAGATTTGAGTTTCACACGCTAACATCAATGTCAAACATCATCTGATGACATCTAAACCAATGTTTTTCGTAACTTGCAGTTTACATGCCAAGTCTACATCAAAATGAAGCCAACTGGGAGCATGTCAGTCCTTTTCTAACTACAAAAAAAACAATCTATTTTTAACTTGCAACCCTATTACTTATATTACAGATATGGCTTTTTTTTTTTTGGAATCTACAAACCAGAAAAAAATGCTTATGATGGTATTATCCTAGAAATAAAATATACACAATTTTGAAAGAAAAACACTCTCTTAAGGCTGGAATACAGTTCAAGCTTTTTGCCCAGATCTAGATGACTCGAAGCTAGTTACCAAAAATCAGAACCAGTCTGTAGATTTTGGGCAGTTGGAATTGACAGATTTGGCAGAAAATCACATATTGTATGATGTGTACACTTTCCAATTTTTTTAGCTCCAGACTATGAATCCGTGCAGTCGGAGGATATCAGACATGTTTGATATTTTGAGATGATTTTAGGCACATATATTATTTTTTAATTTTTCATGCATCTCCAAGCAACAAGATGCACATTTCTGTGTGAATTTGTTGCGTTTGGAACAACTTGAAAGTCTGCTAGTGTGTGATGCCTAATGTTTTAAAACCTGCAGATTTTAAAAGTCGTGTAGTATCCAGATATTAGTTGTCTGCATGGGCTGTTGCTAACTATAACTGCTATATATAAATGATACCCACTTCTATTTTACAGTCAAAGCTCCTTCACTTGGGGAATAAATTAATAAAGGCTAACTATTAAGCACTGGTAACTGAAAACATGAGTGATTCTGCATCTGAGCCACTAGGTGTCAGTATAAAGTCCAAGACCACCAACATCAAAAAAACAATTAAATACATGATTAGGGATAATTCCTAATAATTGCATAAATACTGCACTGACTAGCCCTCATAAAGTAAGATTTGCTTCACGAGTTGCAATAGTAACAAACTTCATCTAAATGTATGCTGAGCTACTGCTATGGGAATCCCTCTGAATATTAACATCTGCTGTTATCAGCATTATGAATCATTGAGCACCACAAAACAGATGTGAAAAAGAGAAGTATTCACACCAGTCAAATATTACACAATAAATTGCATCCCTAAATGCAAAATCATGCATGCAATGCTCTAAGGCAGGTACACAATGTTGCTCTTGGACAGATGTGGGAAAAATGACTAAGAATTTACAGAAACTCAAGTTCAACACATAGCCATAAAAGGTTCACATTAGCTTATTTCGATTACATTGTAATAACCCCTGACAGCAGTATGTTTTCTTTGCAAATACCTTGACCAGTAACACACAAACCCTTAGGAATTTTAGCCATTTTATCCCAACGGATCTACAGTAACAATTACAGCAACAATATTCCCTTGATTACTGAGAGCCAAGAACTCTGTTCACCCTCACTGTTTAGTTTTTGTAATCAGAGATATAACTGTACTGTATTTTTGACATGGTCCTCATGTCGTTCGCACACCTCTAGGCTAAACCAACAGTGTACTAGACAGACTACATGTCAGTGTAATTATAGAGCAATCACAGATGGGAATGGGTTAGAGGTGACAGAGATACGCCTACACCAATGCATGTTACAAGTGTCTTTGTATTTTTCCATGACCTTGTTAGTGACAGCCTGCACTCAGTCAAAATTACATTAAGGCCGACAGCTGCTGTAATCAGTGGATGCTCATGGCAAATTACATTGAGCCTAATGCAGTTTATGGAAGTCGCAGATGCTCTCTTGGGAAAGGTCTTTAAGATTTCAGAAACACATTCAGTAATTAGGTATTAGTACAGAAATCAAAGTTCCCTTGAGAGGTGCCGCCTCTCGATCTGTGCTGAATATTAATGTGATAGAGGCTGCATAAAGTACACTACCTTTCAAAAGTTTGGGGTAAGTAATATTTTTTAAAGAAATTAATAGTTTCATTCAGCAAGGATGCACCAAATTGATCAAAAGTTACAGTAAAGGGTTACAAAGAATTTCTGTTTCAAACAAGTGCTCTTCTTTTGAACTTTTTATTTATAAAAAATGTGTTTCCACAAAAATATTAAGCAGCACAAGTGTTTTCAACATTGATAATAATATTAAATGTTTCTTGAGCAGCAAATCAGCATATTTTTCTGAATGATTTCTGAAGGATCGCGTGACACTTAAGACTGGAGTAATGATGCTGAAAATTCAGCTTTGCATTAAAGGAATAAATCACACTTTAAATTATATTAAAATCGAAAATAGTTATTTTAAATTGCAATAATCTTTCACAATATTACTGTTTTTAACTGTATTTTTATCAAATAAACGCAGCCTTGCTGAGAGACTTCATTCAAAAACATTTTTCACTGACCACAAATCAACAGTGTATGTGAAGGGTTGCCTAAGCCACATCTAAAATATATAAATGTCAATGAATCATGAAATAATAAATCAAATCAAAAAAAAAAAAAAAATTATTTTATATCTTACTCATTTCGTTTCAATATCTAAGACAGTAATGAGATTAAATGGACAGAAAATGCATGCTCCAGATTCAACGATTCTCCTCCTGAGAATTATGATCATCTCAGGTTTCTCTTCACTCTCAAGAAATCTCCACAATCAAAAGACCACAATCAAAAGTCTTGAACATTTCTCATCCAGATCATCAAAGAACAAATAATCTGAGCTTCTATCCAAATTCTTTTTATGGCTATATACACATAACTGCACATCAGCAATTGTTAATTTTGTATCTGTTTATTTCTCCCAAGAACTCTTAGTATAAAAACTGAGACAACATTGATACACTTTTCACAAAGAAGATAAAATGTATTAAGCTGGTCAAATGTTAGTGGAACATTAACGTAAGGAAATTCACCAGTGTGAAACTGAGAAGAACTGACTTCATACATCCACTAAAATTCACCTTGGCACCAGCTAGTTAAAAGTAATTCCCAAAATGGCTCAGGAAAAAAAAAATTGCTGCAATTGTTTCATGATGTGAAAAGTGTGTGTTAAAGTATCCAAATGCATTTTGATGCCAACTGATCACGTCAGGTCAAAAACATGCATTTTAGAGAGCATCAGACCTCAGTTTCCTGCAGTATCTTCAGGTAGTCGGGCAGAGTGATTTCTGGAGCTGTGATGAGCTCAACTTCTTCTTTAGCATCCTCAAGAAAGCCAAGAGGGATCTTAAAGGGCACTTCATCCAGAAAGGACATTTCACCCTTATCTGAAAACAGAAATGGCAAATAAAGAAACGTCTGACACCAAACCAACCTAATCTGTGCCCCAGATCTAACATTATGGGTTATAAAAGTACACCATCTGTCAAACGTTTAGAATGTTAGAATGATTTCTGAAGGATCATGTGACACTGAAGCCTGGAGTAATGATGCTGAAAATTCAGCTTTGCATCACAGAAATAAATTACATTTTATAATATATTAAAATAGAAAACAAGTATTTTAAATTGTAATAATATTTCGCAATATTACTGATTTTACTGTATTTCTGGTCAAATAAATGCAGCATTGGTGAGCATAAGAGACTTCTTTCAAAAACATTAAAAAAAAAACTTCCAAACTTTTGACAGGTAGTGTAATAACGCATGACAAGTTCTTGCTTCTCAGAAAACACCTACGTGTTCTCTGTTTGGCTGAAACTTCTCTATATTTGTTTGCCTGTTCCACAATAGTAAGGAGACTAGAGGATTAGGGATTAAAGATTACTGAGACTCGACCACCTGGCTGTCTCAACGTCACTGCTGTGTGCCATGACACATGCTTCATCATATGTACACCTGTCAGAAACCTTACTGGAAGAGATGATGCATTTTTCTCAAGACTAGTTATAGTTTGTCTTAAAGTAGTTATAGAAGTTATCTTCAGAAAACCTGGCCCAGTGTTAATGGAAAGTCAGTGTCCTGCATCAGACGGTCTGCTGACGCTCTTCACTTTGGACAGATGCTCAGATCTGCTCCTAATATGCTGCTCCGCACGTTTTTCACCAGATGGTTTTAGATTTTCAATCTGAGCTGAGTCTTAACAGCCAGATGCTCGGTAAGCTCTTAAATTGTTTTCCTTCTTGTGCAAGACAGAACGATGGAAAGTTCAATAAGTTGCAGTATTCTGCCTAAACCTCAGAGTGATCTATATCAATGCCTCACTGAACAAAAGTGTAGAATTCACTTTGATGCTAGAGAAAACTTTTAGTCAAAAACTTACTGAAATAAACATGAGTATATCTAAACTAATCAGATATTGGTAACACTTTACATTAAGATTCCATTTGTTAACATTAGTTTAACTACATCTGTTAACGTAATAATGAAAAAAAAAAAAATATTGGTAGCACTTTATTTTCCAGTCCTCTTCCTCATGTACATACCATGTACTTACTATAGTGATTACAATAACTAGGTAATACCTAAGTACTAACTCTGAACCTACCCCTACCCCATAGTTATCTTATATTACCACTTTATTTTAAGGTGTCATAATACAGAGTAATTACCTAATTAAGTACTTAGTAGTAGCAGTTGTACGTTCATGAAACAAAATGTACTTACCATGTAACTAAGTTATGGAACAGCCTGTAATTACAGTTTGTAATTATGTAGATGCAATAGGCAGCTACTGTTACACATATGTAACAGGCCGAGTCTGTTACACAGCTACTTGTACACTTAAGTACAATCTTGATACACTTTATTTTAAGTAGCTTATGTTTGTGTAATATTATGTAATTGTAATGTAATTTGAAATGTATTACATGTACTTAAGCTGTGTACTGGTGGGTTAAATCAAACTAAGGTGCAGCTGGATAAGGTGTACAGCATAGATACACATGAAGTACACTTAAGCACAATCTTGAAACACTTTATTTTAAGTAGCTTAGGTCTGTGTACTTACATTTATAATTATGTTGTATAAAGTCTGCAACACATATGTAACAATCTTTTGGTTACATAAGTAGCTGTGTAACAGACTCGGTCTGTTACATATGTGTAACAGTAGCTGCCTATTACATGTAATAATTACAAACTGTAAGGACAGGCTGTTCTAAAACTTAGTTACATGGTAAGTGCATTTTGTTGCATGTAAGTACAAAGACTACAACTAATTTCTCTGTATTACTCTGTATTATGGATACCTTAAAATAAAGTGTTACCTAAAATAAAGTGCAACCAAATTATATATATATATATATATATATATATATATATATATATATATATATATATATATATATATATAAAGCATAAATTACTGTTAATTTTAGCATTTATTAATACATCAATAAAATCATAAGTTGTATCTGTTATTATTATTTAATGGACCTGAGTAAACATGAACTAACAATGAACGGTTGTATTTTTTTTATTAATTAACATTAAGATGAATAAATACTGTAATAAATGTATTGCTTATTGTAAGTTGATGTTAGATAAATCATTAAAATTAACTAATAGGACCTTATTGTAAAGTGTTACCAACATAGTTTGCTTAATTTGACTAATATTTAAATAATAATTTATTTATTACATTATCTAAGTCATATATTCTTTTTAAATTTTAGATTTTTAAAAACATTGTAATACTGTAATCACATACTGTATTTACTGTAAAAAATGTACACCTATAATAAAATGTTTCATGTAATATCTGCATCAAAAGGTTATTATATTTGAAATCTTACACATTTCTATAATTACAATAAAACATTTATAAATATATAAAATTCTACATTACATTTATATTACATACACTGAAATCAAACAGCCTTCATTTAAACTGATGACATTAATGAAAATAATGACTTAACACAGCAAATGCATTGAACATTATTAAAAAGAACGAAGAATTCCAAATGAATCTAATTAAATGTATTTTTAAACAAACCAATTTATCAAACAAAAAAACTTACATTTAAATAATTAGTTTAAAGTACATTAGCCACTTCACACATACACTAATCAAAACTAGAAGTTGTGATGAATGTTTACTCACCTCCTGGGTCTCCTGCGTGTGGCTGGTCTCAGTGGTGTGATGTGGACAGTGTTACCGTCACTCTTCACAGAGCCGTGTGTTGATTCCTCTGCTCCACTAATCCACTGACACAACACACACTGACACTGGCTGTTTACCTGAGCCGCTCACACCTACAGGAAGTCAACCTAAAGCATCCACATTTAGAAAAACCTTCACATTTATTTCCTTTGACAAGTAAAGAATTACTTTGTCATGTCAAATATTACACAAACATAATGGATCTGTACAGATCTAGATTTTATTATTATTTGTAAACAACACAATCAACCTGACTGTCTTAAGCCGTCCACAGGAAAACAATGTGATGTAATCAGTCTTCTGGCATTTTCACAGAACAACATGTGATGTGTATTGAAGGACTACTAATAGACTGAGCTTCCTTCAAATAAATGTGTGAATCTCTGTCAATAACCTGTACAACATATTTCACCCCAAACCTAAGCCTATTCTTTACAGCATAGCATTATTTGTAGGAAATTTAGTAAGAAACCCTATTCTCATAACCATATGGCAAAAACAATAACAACAGTATGTATAGGTGTTATATAATTCCATAGTATTGTTTTCAAATGAATGAAAACAGAAAAGATTGTGCTATATAAACATACATACATACAAAAAATTTTAAATGGCCCTAAAAAAATAATAATAAATTTACACAAAGTATAATTTCTTTGGTTTTGGGGTGAAATGTTTCTGCAAGAACATGTATAATTGAATCTGGTCACACAATGTCCCAGCCAAACATGTTTTCCCCAGATGAATGAACAGTCCGTCGGGTCACAAGCATCATTTCTCCAGGGCCGTGGCCCAGATGTCGTCGGTTGGTTGGTCGGGCAGAACCCAGCCCCGAGGAACCGATGTACCGTCAGGGTGTTTGGCAGAAACCAGGAACTGATCCCACTCCCTCCTGTCAGGGGAAACACGATATGAACACATTCTTTGAGTTATGTCACATTTACTCAGAGAGTTATTTTTAGAGCTTATTTCTGATCTGAAAATAGACCTTATTTGAATCAGTGCAGGAAGAGAGCACTCTGCCTGTGTGTAGTAATCTAGGAACGGCTGAAGAGGGTGATCAGGAGGCAATTCAGCTAAAGAAAAACAAAGGAATACAGTTTACATGTGTGCAGTTAAACAATTGCTAACAATGAAACGGGGACAAGTGCCATATAAATACCACTGCACAAAAAGAGCAACAGTAGGTTTATTCTGTACTATTTCAAGATGTGCTACACTATATATTTATATATCTGTACATGCAGTGAAGCACATACTGAAATAGAAAAATGACTATACTGCTAACTAGTGGTGTCTTTAGGAAAACAAGCCTAATGAATGATCAGGAAACTTGCTTTGGACCTATATTATTTCATGCATATTTACATTTATAGTGTGTATATAGAAAAAGAGAAAAAGAAACAGAAAACAAATAAAGTGAAATGAAACTAATTTAAAATAGTTTTCCATTTTATTACATTGGCTATATAGTATATTAACTACACACACACACATATATGACATCAAAATAACAGCACAACTGTTTTCAACATTGAAAAATCTAAACAATTTCAACATTCAACATCAAAATGATTTTCTAGAAACATATAGAAGCGATATGCTGACATATAAATAAAAGTTTGTTTACATAACATATATATGTGTACTGTTTATTTATTATGTATATATAAATACACACACATACAGTATATATTTTGAAAATATTTACATGTATACATTTATATTTATATTATTATGTTTTTATTATATATAAACATATTTAATATATAAATATATTTTTCTTAAATATATACATGCATGTGTTTGTATTTATATATACATAATAAATATACACCGTACATACTCATTTATTATGTAAACAAAAACTTTTATTTTGGATGCGATTAATCATTTGACAGCACTAATATATATATATATATATATATATATATATATATATATATATATATATATATATATATATATATATATATATATATATATATATATATATATATATATACACACACACACACACACACACACACATTAGATATAGATAGATAGATAAAATTATTGTGCACCCATGATTATTCTCGAGTAACTTTTGCTGCTGAATTATCCACTAACCTAGTTTATAATAATATTTTTGTCATAGATTATGATTATACATTTTTAAATTTATTTTTCATTAAAATGAAGTTGTCTATATTTAGCAGTTTGTGTTTAACACACAAAAGAGTGATGATCAGGTCAACACACAGAAGTATAGAAATTCTACATTGATTTAAAAAAAAAAAAACTGTGCTGGACTGGTATCAGACTGGTATCGGCAGATATTCAGAATTTTCGGGATAGGATTAGTTCTGAAAAAATGGTATCGCTGCATCCCACAGACAGACAGACAGACAGACACATAGATAGATATGACAGATAGAGATGTACATGTACAATTACCTCCAAATAGCATTGCATCCACCTCTCGCTTCTTCTGCAACAGCTTCTCTTTTTCTTTCTTTTGTCGTTTCTCGCGGTCTCGTTTGCGCTCCTCCTCCTGCTCTCCCTCCAGCATGACTCTCAGCGCTTTCTCCTCTGTCGCGTACACAGCCGTGCGTTTACGGTTTAGACTCCTCAACCGCTCCAAGTGACCCTCAAATCTCTCATCACTCTCCTTTCCTGGAAACATGCCTGGTAAAAATTGGAAAAACGAAAGGAAATTGAGCATTATAGGTGAAGTAATTAAGCTAAATGAATTTTTGTTGAAATTATTTTTTAAATCCCAGTTTAATATATAGAAAAACTACAAAAAAGCCGTTCATAGACCGATTTCTACAAAAGGTGTGAAGAATAATGTTATACAAAAAGTATCAAGATCAATTTCTTACGGACATTAATGTAAAAAATCATGGAAACCTAATCATATTTTTATGTTTTACCCTTCCTGGCCGCAGCCTCTTTCCGGAGTTTTCTGAGTTTTTCCAGAGATTTCAGGATGTCCAGCATTCTCTTGGCATCGGCTTGTTTCTTTCTGACCTCTGAGAGAACAGCATCAGCAGCCATCTTCAACTCTTTCTCCTGAACAACAACAAAACATTTAGATCAGACACTGTTTGACATTTAAATGCATGCTCTCAACTGCATTTGAGAGCATGCACTCTCAAACTATAGCATATACTCTCTCTCTAAATATATATATATATATATATATATATATATATATATATATATACCCTGAAATATATACCATAATTAGTAATAGATGATTCTGCATGGTTAACAACAATTTGTGAAAAAACTGTTCCTTTGAGTCGGTTCTTTTACAGGAAAAGTTAATTATAAAAGACTTTTGTTTGTTAAAATGTTATTAAAACTATAATCTGATTAGAAACCAATATTCACAAAAACATGTCTGATTTTAAAAGTAAAGACTACAGAAACATCCAGAATATACAATATCTAAATAATATAGTACAATATTAATTATATTAATAAAGTATAATAATAAATGTATTATATATATATATATATATATATATATATATATATATATATATATATATATATATATATATATATATATAATAAAATAACAATAATGGTCTAAAAAATAATAGTATAATATTAATTAATGATAGGTATATACATTGTTATAGGACAAATTAAATATATGATGTGGAAATCTAAATAATACAGTACAATACTAATTAACATTAACAATTAAAATGATAGAATATATTATTATACAACATTTAAATAATATGGTATGTTATTTATATAGTATAATAAATGTATATATAGAATAATTAACTACAAAATCACAATAATAGTATAATATTAATTAATTATAAGCTGCATAATATTAGTATATGGAACATGAAATATGATGGGGATATTTAAATAATACAGTACAATATCAATTTATATATATATATTAGTATACCATGTAGATAATATAGTATAATTATAGCATTATAAAACTATATAGTATAATTAATAAATAAAAATAATAATACAGTATAATATTAATTAATATTTATAAATATACTATTTTATGGGACACTATAAGAAATATATGATTAGGACATTAAAGTATAATGGATAACATGAATGAACCATAGGTGGCAAAACCGAGTGTGTCACGTCTCTATTGGAGGACACTGATATAAGCTGTGAGTTTTCCTCACTCTGTTCTTCTCCTCCACTTCTTGAATGCGTTTCATCTGCCATTTATCAGTCTCCGCCTCTCGTTCAGCGCGTCTAGACTCCTGTTCCTGCTTTTCCTCCCTTTGCTGCATCTTTCTCCTCCTCATCCTAGCTCTCTTTTTGTTAATCAGCAGTGATTTCCTCTTGACGCTGCTGACACAGTCCGGCTCCTTCAGATCCGTCAGGCTCTCCTGGATGCTGCTCTTCAGTTTGTTTGCTTTTGAGAGGCTCTGAGTCCAAACACCTTCATTCTCCAAATTATCCTTCAGCATCTGACACACGATATTTAACTCAGACAGCAGTTTGACAGTCCCATACAGCTTCTCTCTGAACTGAGAGATGGAGGGTTTGGACTCGGTTTGCTTTGGTTCAATGGATTTATTTCTTCTTTTAAGCAAGAAACTCTGAAGCCACTGCTCATCTCTCAGTCTCTGCATGGATTCTTCATCAGAAGCAGTTATTTTTTGCTGGTCATCCAGCCAGGGTCTGTTTATAGAGTGAGTGTTAAATGGGTAATTTTGCCGGTTGGAGGTGTAAACCTGAGCTGGATTGTCCGGGCTGGAGTTGGACTGATATGATGGAGCTGCTGGATTTGGAAACTGTAGTTGATTTGGTGGGAACTGTCCACTGAAGTGATGCTCAGGAGGACTCCACTGGTTCTGGGGCCAGGATGGAGGCGGTGTGTCGCGGTGCTGAGGAGGTCTGCCCGGGTCGAAGGGTGGAAACGGGGGCCAGTGATGCTGTAGCGCCGGTGGTGGAGGTTGATAGCCGCTCCAGGCGTGTCCCGCTGCAGGAGGAGGTGGAGGAGCGCCCATATAACTGAACTGCTGAGGGTTATCCATTATTTCACGCTGAAATCAACTGCAATTCGGCGATGGAGCGCGCTGTTGTGGTGCAAGATCAGAGAACAGCCTTTAAACGGAAGTTGTGAAAGAAGGACTTCCGGGACGTCTTCAAAATAAAATCCCCTTCAAATTAAGAGTCAGATGTTCCTACTAAAGAGGGACACAACTAACTCTCCAAAATATATATTAAATTCTATGATATATATATACATATACATATATATATATATAAACACACACACACATATATATAAATATATACTTTTAATAAGAAATTATGCATAAAATTTATTAAAAGCGAGAGTAAAGACTTATGTTGTTACAATTTTTATTTTATTTTAGAAAATGCTGTTTATTTATCAAAGAATCATGAAATGAATGTACGGTCTCCACAAAAATATTAAACAGCGCATTGATAATAATAAAAAAAAAAAGTGGCGTGACACTGAAAACGTGACACTGAGAAATTATGCATTAAATTTATTAAAAGTTTATTAAAAGCGAGAGTAAAGACTTATGTTTTTACATTTTTTTATTTTTATTTTAGAAAATGCTGTTTATTTATCAAAGAATCATGAAATAATTGTACGGTTTCCACAAAAATATTAAACAGTGCATTGATATTAATAAAAAAAAAATTTAAAAAAAAAGTGACGTGACGCTGAAAATTTAGCTTTGCCATCACGGGAATAAATTACATTTTAAAATTTATTTGAATAGAGGACAAGTTATTTTAAATTGTAATATTTTTTCACAATATTACTCTTTACTGGATTTTTATTAAAGAATGCATCCTTGGAGAGCGTGAGAGACAATAAAAATACAATAAAAGTTAGATTAAATCTTTATAAATATATATTAATAAAAAATATTAAGTGATAAAAGCTTCTGTTCTTCTCTATTCCACACACACACACATTTTTATCTATTGAATGAAACATTTGTTAGTGTCTTCAATATATTATTGATTTATATATTTATGCATTGTTATTTTGCCAATTTCATCCCTCTATTTTTCTGTTCAATAAATAAGGAAATTAAGGAAACATTTGGTATTTGTACATATATGCTTTGATGAAGTGTGAGGATTAAAAACATACATGGTTCTATTTTCTCTATACAAAAAAGTAACCCCTTCCCACTTTGCACTTAATCAGAGTTTATTCTGTAACATACAACGAAATTCAAAAGAAAAAAAAAAAATCTTATTTCTGTGAAGCGATTGAAAATGAATTACACTGGGAATTCAGCAGAGATCACTTACTGATGCACAATTTTATCAAAGAGACCAAAGTTACTTGTGTACAATTTGTTGTAGTCTGGCCAATACAAATAAATCTTCCATCACTGGGCCACTTTGTGAATAACAGCAGAAACCATGACAACACATTGATACAATTCAATACAATTTCAGCCAGTTACTGATTTTCTTGACCCTTATCATAATGCAAATAGCAGCTTGAGTGTACTAGCAAAACTGACATAAAAATCCCATAGCATTGATTGAAGGAAAAAAAAACAAAAAAAAACAAGCCAGCTCATTCAGAGACCTAATTAAATTAAACAGACCTTAATAAAATACATATTCTAATTATTATACGCGTGACTCAGCTACAAAAACTGATTTACCATGGGCATATTGGGATATTTTAAGAAAGTGATCCGATATAGCTTTATAAGGAACTCTATTTATATCAATATAACCAGTACATGACCAGTGTGACACAAAAGCGTTAATTTTATTCCAAGCAGAGCATAGAGAGACATAGGGAATCTGAAGTCAAACATACATTGGTACAAGCCCTCTTCACTTTCTGTTTGGTGTCCAATCAAACGGTTCATAAAAATCACTTACAAGATCAAGTTAATAAAAATAAAATAATATTCTCTTTACATTTCACATACTGTTAATCTCTTTACGAGGAAAGTGTCGGGAGAATTTGGTTGACTTTAAACTCATTTCTCTAAGTGAGAGAAGATTTGGGATATTTTGGGAAAGATTTGGGAAGAAATAAGATTTTCCAAAGTGAGTAACAAGTCATCACAAGCATACAGTGAGAAATGGACCCTTAGGAGAACCAAGGAGGCAAACAATCTGCTAAAGAAAAGTCTTGACTATAAACCGGGTTTGTAGTTTTTAGTTCTTGGCGGCATCAGCCTGTCTTGTCCAGTTTTCCTCTTCGATTCCAGAGTCGTACTCCTCCTCAGAGGAATCTTTAGCTGCAGCTCTGAGTGGAAAGAACAGCAATACAGTCAATGAGACTGATTCAAATGACCACAAAGTGCCATTAATCGAATGAGAGGCAGTACATTCAAAGGGACAGCAATGTGTGCTGGTTTACTTAGAGAACACTTTCTAGGTTCTCAATATGTACATAATAACAACAGTTTAATAATTTTTTATTGAGCCTAGAATGAGGAACCATTATTTGTTTGCATTAAAAAAAAATGATACCGAGCAGATATTTATCTTATTTCGAATAATATGTATTGAATTATAATTGTGTTTATATACACATACTGTATGTATATATATATATATATATATATATATATATATATATATATATATATATATATATATATATATATATATATATATATATATATACACATATACATATACATATATATATATACACACACACACACACACACACACACACACACATACACATATATATATATATACACACACACACACATATATATATATATATATAATTTTTGAATTATTTTGATAAAAATGGTTTCATTGCAATGTAATGCATTGCTCAAATAAATATACAAACAAATAAAAAGATGAGGGTAAGATGAAGAATTAGATTCATGAAACAGGTAAAAAGATGAAATAAATTCTTCAAATGCATGACAGACCTACTTATATTTTAACTTTTAAAAAATTCTCAGCACTTTTGTTCAGAAAAATAATAACTTTTAAGGCATAAAAAGAGTCCATAGTTCCAAGTGTGTCAAAAGAGACTTTAAACTTTATTGCAGACACACAAGATGACAAAATAAACAAGGTCATGTGAGCTCTCACCTTATGTACTGAGGTTGTGCTTTTCCTTCAACTACTTCCTTGTTCACTTCCACGGCCACAATATCTGAATGTGGCACCTCAAACATTGGATCTAGCAGCAGTTTTTCCTGTTGAGAAATAGTGGCAGTTTATGACCTCACAAGAGCACATGTCATTATACCAGCATGCCGTTGAGGAAGTGAAAACGTCACAAAACAAACAACAAAACAGCATTCTCTTACCATTATAGATCTAAGCCCACGTGCTCCGGTTTTACGCTCCAGAGCCAGTCTGGCGATCGCTCTCAGGGCATCAGATGTCATGTTGAGATCACACTAATACAAAGACATTCAGAAACACTTATGATTCACTTTTAATTTATGCCGCATTACATTATACTACATTATATATTTACTGAATTAAAAGCACTATAAATCATCTGTTAAATAATCGAATTAAAATGTATATAAATGTAATATTAATTTAAACATTAAAAATTAACAACAATGATAAAAGGGAAAAAAAAAACATTCAAAAGGGAAAAAAGACATTCAAAATGACAAAAGGGTTTATTTTATTTAAATTTATTATTTTTAATTGACATTTAATCATGTTATTTTAGGGTTTTAATTTTAATTAGCTTATTAAATGTCTGTTTGTGTATTAGCTTTTTTTTTTTCTTTTTCATTTGTGCACTTCAGTGTACTTTAAAATCCTTTAGAACTTGGCCTTTGAACTTGCTTGGTGTGTGGATTCCCTTTTGTTTTCTACAATGTGAATTGAATCTATGCACCCAGGCAGTGTTGTTTTAGTATCACTGATATACTATTATAGTTATTATTAGCTTTTATTTTATTTTCCATTTAAATTTTAAAGTTGTTTAAAACTTTATTTTTTTTATTTTTATTTTTTTAAATGTATCTATATAGTTTTTTAATCATTTTTATTTCAGCTTTAGTTATTTTAGTACTTCTTACACTAAAAGTAAATGACAAATGGTGCCTCGGCAACTAGCTGAAATAAGTTTAATTTTTTAACCTATTTTATTTCCAGTACTGAAAATGTTTTTCTTTATGGTTTTAGTGTAGTTATTATTTTAGATAATAATAATAAACCTGCACCCAGGAAATGACTACATGGATTGGCACAGGACTCTTTTTGTTGTTTGTATATTAGGCACCAACCTTGTCCATGCTGAAGAGAGCATGATACTGAGGCACAACAGCATTGCGTGGCTCTGTGAGGATCCGCACCAGTGTCTCCTCATCCAGACTGTGCAGTGGAACCACAACAGGAAGACGGCCCACAAACTCAGGAATCATGCCGAACTCAATGAGGTCTCTGGCCTCCACGTGTTTCAGAAGCCGGTCCTTCTCCTCGATCTCAGCCACCGCGTCCACCTCTCCACCCGTGGTGTTAGCCAGGTCAGCTGCTGCTGCTGCCCGTCGACCTTTCCCCATGTTAGACGGTGTTCCAAACCCAAGGTACTACATATGGAATATGAAGGCAACAATTAGATTATATAAGTATCATTTTCAGTCATGAAATTTTTCCCGCCATTTTGAATTTTCCAAAATACCTAACTCTTCATAGACAGTTTTTCACCAAAATTAATTAACCGAGAAGATCTTGCATCATTGTGTGAATAAAACCTTGTTGTTATTGGTCACCATCCTGTTATTACTCACCTTCTCATTCTTTCTCCTGCTGATGATACGATCAAGGCCATTAAATGCTCCAGATGCTACAAACAGGATGTTGGTAGTGTCAACTTGGACAGTTTCACCTCTCAGTTTCCTTGTGTTCTTCTCAGGAACATTAACAATAGTGCCTTCCAGTAGCTTCAGTAAACCCTATCAAAAACAATGAAACATCTCAGTCATCACCACAAAATTGGTTTATTTTTATTTTTTTAAATCTTGCAGTAAAGATATTCTTTATATTTTTAGGCATGACTCAAATCTGTTTTCTGAAGTCACAAATCGTTATTTTGACAAAGAATTTTTTAGAAGCTGCATTTTATTGAAGTTTGTTTCAGCCACAGGATACAAAAACCTAAAAATTGAATTGCAACTTTTTGGTCACAAGTACTGACAATTTTTTATCACTTTTGGTAGTGTGTGTGTGTGTATATATATATATATATATTTTTTTTTTTTACATTGCATTAAGTCATTTAGTAGATGCTTTTATCCAAAGCGACTTACAAATGAGGACAATGGAAGCAATCAAAATCAACAAAAGAGCAATGATATGCAAGTGCTGTAATAAGTCTCAGTTAGCTTAATGCAGTACACGAAGCAAGGTTTTTTTTTTTTTTAATTATATAATAAATAAAAAGAAAACAGATAGAATAGAAAAAGAATAGAGCAAGCAGGTGTTAAAGGCCTTTTTTGCTTTTGTTAATTGTATAATAAATAAAAGGAAAACAAACAGATAGATAGATCTTCTCTAATCTTTTTGTATTCTATATATATATATATATATATATATATAAAATTGTGAGATAAAAAGTTGCAATTACCTTTTTATTTTGTTAAAAAAAAAAAAAAAAGTATTGCAAGACGTGAGCTCAGAAATCTGAGGGAAATAAAGTCTGAATTGTGAGATGGAAATTTGCAACTGTGAGAAAAAAAATCAGAATTGTGTGACAAAAAAAAAAACTGAATTTATTTATTTATTTCTGTAGGATTTTGCAGAAATGAGTCAATCAAAAGTTATTGTTAGTGATTAAAGACGTACAGAAATACAGAAGTGAGATTCCAAGAATAACAGACTGTTTCTGTTAATCTTTAACAACCATGTGAGCATTCTTGCAATTTAGGGCAAAGTTCAGCTGAATATCAGTGACATATCTGAAAGTGTGTGACCTAGGACATGGAATCTGGTTCATTTGTAATGACCAACCTGCTGCACTCCCTCTCCTCCCACATCCCTTAGCTGATGGATCCCAGGAACGCTACCTATCTTGTCTACTTCGTCCAAAAACACGATACCTGAAACAATTTCAACATCCAAATCAAAGTTTAATTGAACGAAGTCCTGGACTACATGGTCTGTGGTTAAATGTCACAGAAGTTTCCCACAACTGTTACCTTGTTGAGCTTTCTCGATCACATAGTTGGCATCCTGCAGTAGCTTTGCGATGACTGACTCAATGTCCTCTCCCACGTACCCTGCCTGAGTGAGGGTGGTGCAGTCACAGATTGCAAAGGGAACATCCAGGCATTTGGCCAGCGTTTGGGCCAGAAGTGTTTTCCCTGTCGTACAGATTAGTTAGGTTTCTAGTTGTTCATATTAGCACACTTTACTCAAGACATAATTTTTAATGCTTTTGAAAGAAGGCTCTTATGCTAACCATGGCTGTGTTTATTTGATCAAAATACAGTAAAACAGTGATATTGTGAAATATTATTACAATTCAAAAAATAACTGTGAAGCTGAATCTTCAGCATCATTCCTCCAGTCTTCAGTGTCACATGATCCTTCAGAAATCATTCTGATATGTTGATTCGCTGCTTGAGAAATATTTCTTATTATCAATGTTAAAAACAGTTGTGCTGCTTTATATACTTGTAGAAACAGTGATACTTTTTTCAGCATTCTTTGATGAATCCAAAGTTCAAAAGAACAGCATGTATTTGAAATAGAAAACTTTTGTTTCATTCTATATGTCTTGATAAACGTAATGCATCCGTGCTGAATAAAAGTATTAATAAAAAAAAAAAAATCTTACTGACCCCAAGCTTTTGAACAATTGTCAAATTGTACACAACACTGAAAGTTAGGGCTGCACAATTACTCGAATTTCTAATCGCGATTACGATTATGGATGCCACGATTACATAATCGTTCAAAGCCGCGATTACAAAAATAAATAAACAATTAAAAATGCCCACTTGCATTATTCTATGTGCTTAAGAGGTGTTTGCAGCGCGGGGTTTAACAAACTCAAACACACTGGTTAAAAGACATTTTGTCTAACTGGTAGTCGTTGTCACTCTGTTGTGTATGATAGACATGTTAAATGCCAAACATGTCAAAAGCGGAACAAAATAGCGGTACTCGTTTGAACTGCGTGCCACACAAGACCTTTTATCCGCTCGCCTCAAAAGAAAACAGCGCAGCGCAAGCTTAGAGCGTATGCATTTATTACAGTGACCATTCACGATCACACACTAAACAACGCTGTGAAATCCAGTAAGAAGCACTCGAGTTCAGCGCAGAGTTCTCTTTAATTTAAACTAGTTTAAAGCCAAATAAATCTGAGCTGTTATTCTCATCAACACTGATGCAGAAAGCAGCAGAAACAGTGCAACAACGATCCAGTTAGAAGACGTTTCAATCCACAAATCACCCACATTTACCATAGTTTTACTGTAGTAACACTAACGGTAACAATGGTACGGTGGCAGAAAAGTAGGATATTCATATTGAGTATTATTATATTATTAATATACTAAATATGTTAAATGAGTAATGCAATATAATTACATTATTTTGTTAATTATTCTATCAGTTGATGTGGATTTGTAATTGACAATGTCTTTAGGCTACTGTTTTTCAATGCAAACACCACAGAAACCATATAGTTAGGCTACTTTTTTACCATGGTAATGAGGTGCTGTACTTTTGGTTATGTACAGTATAAAAGATGAGGCTGTTATAGTTTTCACAATGGTACTGTCAAATGTAGCCTACATCTGCATCCCGACTCAAGCTCCTGCTACTCTGAACTCAAGCCCCTGTTCTAATGTGCATTTCTAAGAGACAAAACTTGTAATATTACATGTTCAGTGCTACCAAATCAGGTGCTGGTACCACTGCTCTCCAATGTTAGTCTGGAGCCCTGATAATATAAATTGTACTGTAAAATGTTACTTAAAATGTTATTTAAAATTTATAACATTATTATACCATGCATAATTTTACCTTTTTTTGTTTAAAGAAGAAACCAAGCCAATGTATAGTTTACATTTGAGGCTCAATGCTATACAAAAGCAATAAAAGTTCAGGAAGAGTGTTTTCAGCGTTTTTATATATATATATATATATATATATATATATTATATAAAAATATAGCATGCAGTTTCAAACAATGGCATAAATCTGTTCAAAATAATCGTTACTAATAATCGCAATTACAATTTCAAGGGAATAATCGACAATTATGATTTTTCTCATAATCGTTCAGCCCTACTGAAAGTGTGTTTCTGTCTCACCTGAGCCAGTGGGGCCCAGCAGCACTATGTTACTCTTCTCTAGTTTGATGTCAGCATGTGTGGAGTCCAGCACTTCTCCTCCTCTCTTCTCTGGAGGTGCCTGCTGGTTCAGCTGCTGCTGCATGGAGGCGCCCAGAGCGTTTCCATGAGGACTGATCCCTGCAATCTGCAGCAGCTCTGGACAAATTACATAACAAAAGCAAAAACAAAACATTAAAAGCAAAAATTATGACTTTTTGAAGCTGAGGGCATTCAGAAATGACTTATGACTTTTAGGGAATCTTAATTATGTATATAATAATTCAGTGCTTTGAAAATCTCATCTTAAACATTTTTTTTGTCTTACATAATTAGTAGGGCTGTCAATCGATTAAAATATTTAACCGTGATTAATCGCATGATCGTCATGAGTTAACTCGTGATTAATCGCAACTTAATCACACATTTTTACTTGTTCTAAATGTACCTTAAATTAATACTTTTCAAGTTTTTAATACTCTAATCAACATGGGCATGGACAAATATGGATGCTTTATGCAAATGTATGTTTATTATTATTGAAACCATAGTCAATCTAGAGCATGAAGACTAGACATGCTTCAAAGGTCATAGATGTTTTTCAAAGAACTTGTTCATGTCTATTAGACACATGAAAAAAAGAAATTCCAGGTTCCCATTACTTCTCTTTCTTTGCACTGAGCAATTTACTTATACAAACCTGTTTACATTTTTGCACGACAGGGCACCTCTTCTTCTGAACATGCAAAATGTACATATAATATTTATTATTAGATTTGTTTGCCTCTCTATGCCCACATACTGTATTTTGATGCAGCTAAATTCTCAATAAAACTGTTTTCATTGGTATATTTTACTGTTTCTGTTGTCAGACAATGGAATGAATATGAAATAGTGATTGAAACGCAACCCATTAAGACGACATAAAAAGCTCTCCCTTCCAAGATGTTAATCTGCACAAAAATCCTGACAATCGAGTCGTCGACTGATGAAATCAAAAACACATAAGATAAAGACAATAGCTGTGCTGTAATTTCAGCTATACTTGCATGTAAAATTAGAGAAGCAACATAATATCTGTGTTTAACTGAAAGTGCTGCTCCTCTTAGCCTCTCGCTGAACAGAGCAGACGCACAGAGAGAGAGAGAGAGAGAGAGGTGTACACACGCGCTGGGACAGCAAGACCTCGCACTCGCGCGGCAGTACCGGCGAGTATCCGAATCTATAGGTTTGGGCTTTTTTTTGAAGTGGAAAAAAAAAGTCGCTAAAGGGGTCTGCAATGTCGCTAAGTTGGCAACACTGTGCATCTCCATTTCTCCAACTACGGGCTAGGCCACGGGTCAAACAGAAAATGCACCCTGCGTTAAACGCGCCTTAATAAAATTAGTGCCGTTAAAATGAATTTGCGTTAACGCGTTATTAACGTGTTAACTTTGACAGCCCTAACAATTAGTCCAGTTTACATAAGACCTTTAAAATGAATGTTCCACAGATATAAACTTCTCACTCCTTATGTTAACGTTAATGCACTTACTGGGGCAGTCTAGAAGGCAAGACATTCAAAAAACGTTTGAATTAAAACATTCAAAAGTCAATGTTTGTTAAACCAACTTTACAATACAAAGGTGTATAATATTTAAGATAAATTTGATATAAATTTGCACAGGCAAAATGAATAGCCAATTTTCTCAATCAAACTGAGGGATGAGCTGAAATTATTATTTGTTGTAAATGACCGCATATATGATGTCGATTCAGATTATTATTAATTAGATATTAGTATTGAACATTTCTTTAAGAGTCAATTTGTTAAAAAAAATGTTGCTACGTAAGTCAGTCAAAATAAACATATTAAGCAAATCATTAATTGAAAACTGAAATCAATTAAAATATAAAAATAACTGATGAAAAACTATCAATCAAATATATTGCCTTTGCAAATAACTCTTAAAAAAGGATGAAATACTAATGTTTCTAATACTAAAATAAAAAAAGCTAAATAGAAATATAAAAAACTAATGACAAAAGCACATAAATTACTAAAACAAACCAAAATTACGATGAAAATTTAAAATATATAAAAATAAAAGCTAATCTTTTAGTTTTATTTCACAAATAAGTATAAATAATCTTAAAATAACAGATAACTACAGCACCAAAACATGTACTTTCTTCTTCAGTAAAGATTAGTTGCTGCGTGCACTGTTAACTGGTAAGGTCAAATTGCTTAGTGTGCACAGCTGCTCTATTCACAGGATCTAAAGGGATTTCCTGTGACAAGAACTTCTGAAAGCTGCATATGACAAAAGGGACACATGACCCAGCAGCTAAATCAGGTCACTAGGGCACTCTCCCTCTCTGCTTATCTGCTAAAACATGACAGCATTGTTTCTGATACATGCATTGTCACTTACGTCAATATGCATTAACATGACACTTCAATAATGACAAAGGTTAAAGGAAATGAAGAAAACAGACTACATGTTTTTTTTGGCATTTGTACAACACCCAACAAAAATCAAAGCAAACTGAAACAACACAGAACAGATTTGTTTAGAAAAATAAATGGTTTAAATGACACATATACACAATAATGCAGATTATGGGTGCTGACGTACACTTACTTGTAAACCTGTATTCATCCTCCCGTCGTCTTAGCTCTAGCTCTACAGAGAAAGGAGGACAGTTACGACGAAATCACTACCAGTTCTCACAGAACAAGAAACCTCGACCTATTCAGGGAACTCTGCTGAAAAATTGCAGCTGAATTGTACAAATGCCAAATGACAAAAGATGACAGATTTCATGAAATGCTGCTGTTGGATTATATACTAATGGACAGAGTACATCACAATGGAGGTTATATTGGCTTCTAAAATGAGAAGATTAGAAGATTCAAGAAGGTACACAATGGAGATCTATCATGAAGGGCTTGTCCTTTATTTCAAACATGACACAACCAAAATAAATAAAAAAACCATTTAAAGGAAAAGTTCACCCAAAAAAGAAAAATTACTCACCCTTATGTCATCCAAGATGTAGATGAGTTTTCTTCTTCATCGTAAAACATTTAGAGAAATTTAGCATTTTATCACTTGCTCACCAATGGCTCCTCTGCAGTGAATGGGTGCCGTCAGAATGAGAGTCCAAACAGCTGATAAATACATCACGATAATCCACAAGTAATCCACATCACTCGAGTCCATCAATTAACATCTTGTGAAGTGAAAAGTTGAGTGTCTGTAATAAACAAATCTATCCTAAAGGTGTTTTAATTTTAAGCCGTTGCTTCTGGCCAAAATGTGTGTCCATAATCTATAATAATGCTTCCAGTGAGTATGACGTTATCTTAATTAAGGGTTTGTTTCTTACAAGCTTTTCACTTCATAAGACATTAATTTGATGGAGTGGAGTTGTGTAGGTTACTTGTGGATTATCGTGATGTTTTTAGTGGTTGAACGGATCGTAGTTGATCTGTAATCCGTACGGACCTAGCCCCACGGTTTGGCAGGCATGTAACCCGCGGATTAATTGCAAAATGTAACCATAATACAGTGAAAGTTTACCATGCAAGCGATTTTAATCTATATTTAATTTATAAGTGAACACTATGCAGCGTTATTATACACTTAATTATTACATTTCTGTACCTGAATACTATCTACCTTATTTTAGGCTAGTAGTTTTTGCTGTGGTATCAAAGAAGTACTTAGCTTTAAGTACTAAATGGAAAGCAAAGTTACATTGAAATATTTTTTCTTTTCTTGCTGATCCGAAAAACGATCTGATCCGTGGCTCAAAAACCATAATATGATCTGAACCATGAGATTTGTGATCAGTTAAAGATCCGTTTTATCAGCTGTTTGCACTCTCATTCTGACGGCACCCATTCACTGCAGAGGATCCACTGGTGAGTAAATGATGAAATCCTAAATTTCTCCAAATCAGTTGAAAGTGAGTTAATTTACAGCAAATTTTTATTTTTGTGTGAATTATTCTTTTAAAAGTGGGATATGATATTATTCTCATATTTAGGTTTAGGGATTTGAAAAAAACTACTAAAACTTTGATGTGTAAAGGAATAGCACACTCCAATGAACATCTTTTAAAAAGCTGGATTCATTTTAATTTGAATCTTCGAGGCACAAAAACCTGTGTGTTTTACCAAAGAGTCACTTCTCCATTTTGTGCTTTCAACTGATTGAGTGAAACCCGGCTTTCTGAGGACACCAAGTATAATTTGTATCCTGGAACAGATTAATTTCCTAATGGCTATGAGTCTCTTACATAAGAACCGTTTAGTGAAAACCACCTGTTCCTACCTTCTATGTGTATTCAACACACATACACACGCTCTGCAGTACAAACCTCGAGGAGTGAGGGAGGCCTGTTTCTCCACCTCCACCTGCTGCTGCCTGGAGCCTGCTGGCATGTTGTTGTAGATGCGTTTATAATGATTGTACACAGCCACCGACAGAACCTTTTTAGCATGATCCTGACCCACAACATACTTATCAAGATAAGCATAGATCTGCGAGAAAACAAAAGCAGAGACATTACACACAAAGGTGGAAACCACCAGCTAACCTTGGGTGTTACACTGCTTTAAAATCTCAAAGTTAAAACAATATTTACCTTTTTAGGTGGCGGAGGGGGTTTCTGCTGGAAAGCCAACTTGACAGCTTCCGCTGCAGACTCTGGGTCTTTATTCAAACTCTTCTTAGTGTCAGTTTCTGAAAGCACCACAAAAAAGTGGTGGCATTTTTCACATTTCACAAAGCGAGTAGATGCTGCAAAAGAGAAATAACATCTTCCTCAGTGTTGTTTTTTTAAGCACTGCATGATTAATTGAATTAAAACCATAATCGTGACATTCTGTTATGAGATTATCAAATCACAAAGGCTGCAATTTAATTAAAATATGGGTTATATGTTTTAGATTGAACCGCGGCACACAAGCAGCTCACGATCCAGTGTTTTCCGTGTCTTAAGGTCTACATTAACTCATCTCTGCATCTGTTCCAAGTTTGGGATTCTTATAATGTTTATTTGGGAATGCAACATGCACAAACCATCTTATATTAAAATTGTAATTTCAGTTGTACTGTAAAATAAAATTATTATTACATTTTTGAATACAATTTATTTCACAGTGAAATACTACAAGAGTAATGCTTTGTTTAAATTTTAATAGTCTTTTTTATTTTACACTATTTTACAGTACAACTGTGAAATTACAACTCTGCTGTAAGATATCTACGCATATGGCATTCCCTAATATTATTATTATTATTATTATTACAAACAACTACAAACAAGCCCGCAAACCGGAAGATTTGAAAGACAGCCTTGAAACAATTACATTCAAATTAAAATATTAAAGAAAAAATAAAGTTGCAATTTAAACAATCTCAATCTTTACTTTTAACTAGGCAACTTTTAAACCATGTTACTAATTAAAGTACCAGCAGTTGAAAAAGCAACTTGTTGTGTGTGATTTATTTTTAGCATTGAACAGTTAGTTCAGTGAACACTCTGGCCTACTTAAACATACACAAGGCCAAAAGGAACCGTAACTCTTTGGAAACAAGGTCAGTATTACAAAAGAGAAATCCAGTAATACACACAGCAGACAGATATTTATATGAAAAACAATTAAAATAAAAAAAAAATGAAATAAAATAAAAAGAATGCAATGATAATAAAATAAAAAGTGAAACCAAAAAATAAAAGTAAAATATTATATGAAATGAAGTACTCACAAACAAATGTTTCTACATGTGTGCAAGGATCTCCACATTTGGGGCACCTCAGCTGACTTCCTCCTTTTCCAGAATTATTAGAGCTGGTTCTTTTCCCACTTCCTTCACCAACCGATTTCTTAAAAGGAAAAAGGAAAAAAAAAAAACAATTTCCAGGAAGAGAATGAATTACACTGGCAAAGTTATTACTTCCTTCTCAGACCCTTGTCGTCAGAGAATAAGGAGTGTATGACATGTAACGCCACATATTTGTCATTTTTACCTTTCCACCATCTCCATCTTTCATCCCATCTTTAGAAGCATAATACACAGTCGTCTCGGAGAATGACCTCACGGGGACGCGGCGCACCAGACGAACCTCACGAGTCCCTGGACAGCTCAGTGACAGTAACTGAACTCTGGAGCCGGATATTCCTGCCATAAACACAAACATGAGAGCTTCAGGAGGAAATTCACTCAAAATAACAATAACAATAATGGTATGAAGTCATACTGTTTGAAGTGCCTCTACAGGACATTGGCAACAAAAATCACACTTAACTGGAACACAAATCCAAACCATAAGATAAAATAATGTCTCTAATCAGACTACATGAGTCTTGACAAATCAAGTCATTTGATTTTCATATTATGAAAAAAGAAATTTTAAATAATCACCAGGCCAAACTAACTAATGATATACAATAAACAACTAAATAAAATTCATTAATGAGTCGTAGGTTATCATTTTAATAAATAATCTTATTATATAAACAACGCGAATGTGTACTGCAGTAGAAGTAGTTGATAAATGTCCAGTGTTATTAATAATTTTTCTATATAAAGTATTTAAAAATAAATTTTTCTAAATGAAAGCTGATTTGTATTTTATTTTATTTTTTTATAATCGTACATCATTATGGTTTGTTTATATATTGTTAGCAAACTAGCAGCAGCGCTAGCCAAACTAACTAGGCTAAGAAACAAAAAAACATCAATATTTTTCAAAATATGACTTTCTTCTTACCTTTATGAGCTGAATTTATGAGTTTTCTTGCTGCTGAAGCACACGTACACGACATGTTTGAGTGTTGTTGTTTTTTTGGACGAACTGAATCTGTTGAATTTGAGGAGCGCTGGAAGGTTAGCGCTAGCTGAGAGCTAACGCACTGAAAGCCATTCAATACAGGCCCGACAATAATAAATGACTTAACCCCAATCTGCGAATTAAATAATCACATTAATATACGAAATATGTTATTTTGGGAGCTGCTGTAGGCAGCTGAGCTAAACCCACACTGCTGTCTGAGCAAGACACTGCTACGAGTAAACAACCGATGACACTCTTGAGTCACTGAATCATTCTGAACGAGAACCAGTGAATCAATCTTCAAAGATTCAAAGAATCATTAGGCTCACTGAATCACTTGCGTCACTGAATTAATGTAGAAGTGAATCAAATGAATCAATAAATCGCTAAAGCCAGCGAATCAGTCTTTAACAACGAACAGTGTGTTTTACAGTGAGCAGAAACAAAAAGTCTATCACCACAACTACAATACAACAACAACAACAACTTATATCACAACACACTCCCCACCGCAGCAATAAACAGCTGTCCTGAAACTGTTCAGAGAAAAGTGCGTTTGAGTGTTATTACACACTTTTATCATTTATAGGGTTCATTACAAATGAATTACAGAATAAACACCCTGACCGCAGTCTACATATACATCTAACTAACTAACAAAAAGCACATGAATGATTTTTATTAAACAAAATTACTAAAGATGCAAAACAAACACATTCAATTTAGGGAAACATTGACAGACATACCTAATATTTAATAATATATATCAAATATACAACATCTCATTACATACAAAATTTAAAAATGTTACACTGAAACACTAAAGGAGTTGTGAATATATTAATTAGTTCTCCCCCTCAGTTTCTGAGTCTAAAACTGAATTGTGACCGAAACTATTATTCTGTCATTCATTTCCTTTTTTCGTTCCACAGAAGAAAGAAATTCATACGGGTTTGAACAACATGAGTGTGAGTCTTTTGAAGGTTTTTTTTTTTTGGGTGAACACCCAGCTGGGGAATGCATACACTGTAGTCAACAAGAAACAGTTGTGCATGTAGTACTCCACTGTAGAAAATACAACAATGAGAGACTTCGCCTTATTAAGGCATTCAAGAACCTAAAACACCGTGACTTTTCTTTATCAGGTCTATTAGTGAAAACAGCTAGTAAGTTGTTAAATTTGTGAAAGAAAGTAAATTATATAAAAGAATATAGAGCTTTGATTGATTTGTTTTGTTTTATTTTCCAGTTTGTTTATTTGTTTTGCTTGGTTTTTATGTTTATTTCTATCCTGTTAACAAGCAAATATCCTGATCCATCCTCCACTCCAGTCGGTGGCGGTAATGCACCAAAAGTTAGGTTGCCAACCGCCAATAAACACCAAAGAAGAAGAAGCAGCTGCTGTCATGTGATTCAGCGAAAGGCTACGATGTTTTTTCAAATCTGTGGATGAAAGTCAATAAAAGGTGATTTATTTCGCAAATGAGCACGGTAATATTTACTTACCTATCGCTCGAAATCGTCTCCTGATGTACGATGTTGTGAAGCGTAAACAAACGCCAGGTTTGTAGAGGCAGATGTTTGTGTTTTTGAGCAGCTAAAACAATCTTAAGTCCGTTTTCTATTTATTTAAACGATTATTTCAGAGAAACCGTCAGTTTTATAATTTGATGTAACTGCAGGAACTGTGTATGTGTGTTCGCCTGGCGCATTTACTCACGAGATCCTCTTGTACGCCAGTCACGTGTTTTTCTGTGGTGAAATACATGGAAGGGGTGTAAAATCAGTGACACAGTACCTTTTCTTTTCATCTGAATTGCAAGTTTTGAGTCGATCGTGTCAGTTATTCTGTGAAACATACAGGTATTTAACCTCATATTTCATTTGCATTTCAGCAATGGAGGAGATAAGAGTATCTCCTGACTATAACTGGTTCAGAAGCACCGTGCCTCTGAAAAGAGTAAGTTCTTCTACCTTTCTATCGGTAACAATTTAGTATAGGGACCAATTTTCATTAACTAGTTGCTTATTAGCATGCCTATTGTTTACATATTGGCTGTTTATTCTTATATTCTGAAGGACCATATTCTACATCCCTAATCCTATCTATCTATCCATCTCTCTATCTATCTAAGTTTGAATTGTGTTATAAAACAGAATGCATAATTGTCATTTGTCATTTTTTTTTTTTAAATAAAGTAGAGTTAAAATGAAATAGAACTGCCATAAATGTAAATTAGAATAATATATGTATATTATGAGGCTGAAGTAGCACATTTGTGAGAGGTCTTGCCTGTGCATCTTCTGTAGATCATCGTGGATGATGATGACAGTAAAGTGTGGTCGTTGTATGATGCTGGGCCGAAAAGCATCAGGTGCCCCATCATCTTCCTCCCGCCTGTGAGCGGCACGGCAGAGGTTTTCTTCCAGCAGGTGCTGGCTCTCTCCGGATGGGGCTACCGCGTCATCTCCGTATGTTTTCACATCAGCTGCTGGAACAGATATGTTAACAACTGAAAGCTTTATTCAGTTGCTTTCTATTTCAAAAATGGCATTTTGCATAACTAACATGTCCTTTTGCTTCTCTTCTGACATTATTGCTTTTTTCTGGTTTATTCCATGATGTTATTTAAAAATGATTTCAATGATACTTGTTATTGCCGTATCCAGCTCCAGTATCCTGTCTATTGGGATCTGCTAGAATTTTGTGATGGATTTAGGAAGCTTTTAGACCACTTACAACTGGACAAGGTACGGTGTATTGATTGTTTTGTGTATAAAAGATGAGAAATGGGTCTCTTTCACAACCTGTTTTTTGTTCTCTGTCTGTGCAGGTGCATTTGTTTGGTGCTTCTCTGGGAGGATTCCTGGCTCAGAAATTTGCTGAAGTCACGCATAAATCTCCCAGAGTTCATTCTCTGATCCTGTGCAACTCATTTAGCGACACATCGATCTTCAACCAGACATGGACAGCAAACAGGTAGAGACTTATACTGGATACTTGTAGTTGTAATGTCTCCATCATTGTGGATTTGTCTCATGTTGTATAATGTTTCTTTTCTAGTTTCTGGTTGATGCCTGCTTTCATGCTGAAAAAGATTGTGCTTGGTAACTTTGCCAAAGGACCTGTGGACCCAAAAATGGCAGATGCAATTGACTTTATGGTTGACAGAGTGAGTATTTCTCCTGTACTGACCGTTTACAGTGTTGATGATATAATTCGTGTAATTTCTACAATATTTGACCTACCTCTAGTAAAATGTCACAAAAAATTATTACAAATCATACATTCAGAGCATTTATCTAAGTCGGTTTGTTGCCTTAAGGACATTTAATATGAACATGAAAAGTGTAAATATGCTAACTTTCATTGCACTGAAATAGTGAAGTGAAAACTGCACATAAATCAAACCATATTTAGTTCTTATTCTGGATTGATGTAGTTAGTTGTAGATCTCATACTGATGTGTGAAGGTAATTTGTCTCACTCTTTGCTCATTTATCAAAAAAGCGCATTCTGTTTGTTTGTGCTTCAGCTGGAAAGCCTGAACCAGAGTGAACTGGCCTCTCGACTCACGCTGAACTGCCAAAACTCCTATGTGGAACCTCACAAGATAAAGGATATTGCCGTCACTATAATGGATGTAGGTCTTCTTTATACAATACCAGTCGAAAGTCTGAAATAGCAAAGAGTTTTTAAAATAGTTTTTGAACAAAGTTTCCTGTGATCACCAAACCTGCATTTATTTGATACGGTAAAAACAGTAATATTGTGATGTGTTTTTTAATTAGATATATTAAAATATAATTTATTCCTGTGATGCAAAGCTGAGTTTTCAGCATCATTACACCAGTCTTCAGTGTCACATGACCCTTCAGAAATCATTCTAATATACTGATCTGCTACTCAGTTATTAATTATTATTGCTGCTCAATTATTATTAATGGTACATATTATAATCAATGTTGAAAATGTCTTTTTCTGCTATGTAAAAACTGTGGTATATTTTTTTTCCAGGATTCTTTGATGAATAGAAAGTTCAGTGAAAGCATTAATTTGAAACGGACATCTTTTTAATTTTTCTTGTGCATCACAATTTCCACAAAAATATTACGCAGCAAAAACCTTTTCGACATGGATAATAAGAAATGTTTCTTAAAGGCAGGGTAGGTGAATTGGTCCAAAAACATTTTTTGTTATGCTGGTTGAAAGTCTCTTTACATCCAGATAGCAATCACTAAGTTTAGTGGTCTAAATGTATTTATATGTATTTATATCATCTGTAGAAGGCGTAAGACCATAAAATGTTCGTCCAATCAAAATGGTCAGTCCGAACATTACGATAGGGTGTTCTGTCTGAATGCGTAACATATGACTTCTTTTGAAATCATTTTTAAAAAAATCTTAATTATTCTAAACTTTGTATAAAGTTGTGTGATTCTAGAACTGAAACACTCTACATAAGTTACAGAAATAAGATGCAAGTTTATCATTTTAAAAATATTTTTTATTTTCACTTAGGTTTTTGATCAGAGTGCCCTGTCACATGAGGCAAAGGAAGAAATGTATAAGCTGTACCCCAATGCTAGAAGAGCTCACCTCAAAACAGGAGGAAACTTCCCGTATCTGTGCAGAAGCGCAGAAGTCAACCTGTACATACAAGTGAGTTTCAAGTTGTCGAAAGGAATATTTCAACCAAAAATTAAAATTGTCATTATTTACTTACCCTCGTGTTGTTTGACCCCAAATAACTGACTTTCTTCTGTGGAACATGTATGAAGAAAATTTGAAGACCGTTTTACATGCTCATTTTCCTACAATTATAGTAATCCAAAGCTTTGAAACTTAAAAACGAAGCAAGTAAAAGTAGTCAGAGTTGTGTCTGAATCTTAGCCATATGATAGATTTTTGTGAGAAACAGAATAATGTGTTATTTGCAAAAAATCTTCAAGTCAGTTCTTGAACAAATTGTTCTTTTGATTCACAAACTCATGACTCAATGATCTTATTGCAATAGTTAATGACTTTTTGTAGGAAGATTCTCAGTGAATAAAGACGGTCTGTTTAAAGACATAAGGACCAGTTTTATGATACTAAAGCTTGACATTTTCAGTGAATAGTGATTAAAAACAGTGCAATCATGTTGTGATTTCAGGGGCTTAATTTGCATTGTTAATCTGGTTTTACTCTGTAGATACACCTGCGTCAGTTTCATGGGACACGGTACGCCGCTATCAGTCCAGAGATGGTCAGTGCAGAGGAGCTGGAAGTGCAGAGGACAAATCTGAGCAACAACAGTGAGAGTGACAACGAATCGTAGAGATCAACAGTTTCATACAAGCATCCTCTGAATGTTGACTAGATGAATCGGGATCTGAATCTAACCCATTTCAGCTACACAACATTCAGAGATCACGTTCCGGTATTCTGTTTTTCTATGACCTTAAACTCAGTTAAATGTGAATGGACTTTAAAGAGCTTATTTTTACTTTACAGAAAATAAACAATATTTTGATAAGTATTATGACTGTAAATAAGTGAAATTGATTATATGGTAAGAGTTTTCATAGAATGCCATATTTTGACCCGGTTGCCTTACACAATATAAAATGCACGTATTTGTTAAATTTAGCACTTTTTACTCCTTGAACTTAATTTTCTGCCTTTTGTTCGCTGGTGTTATTTTTTTGTCATGCATTTGGTTTGTTTGTATGAATGTTGTCAACGTCATCATGTCTGTTGTTTGTTGGAGTCATGCACTGATATAAAATGAAACTCATTTCAACACAAGATTGTATAAATCTCTTACCTTTTCCAAATGACCTATCGGGAGTCTTTGATTTGGAAACAAATCAAAAAGTGTCATTATTTACTTAAATAAAAGCCCTGTAACCGCAAAAGACAGGCATTGAGCATTATTATAGATTTACAACAATTTATTACACTTTCTGCATATGTTAAACTCTCACCTGCCAATTACGTTTACTAAATCATTACCATACAATTAAAACACTGAGATGGCTACACAATAAAAATTATTCATATCTTATTAAAGTGTTTACATAAGAATCAGATTAATGAATTGGGCATTACAAATTTATGGCATGCAAATAAATTCAAGTCTCTACCACAGTAGGCCAGATAATTATCATTTTTTTTAGACCATCCCCTAAATACAATAGTATATGAATATAGTAATCATTCAGTACCATGATATTATGATCTGGTATCACCATAATAGTTTTTTGAAGGAGCCAGCACATTAAACTTGGCATGAAACAGAAGTTGCAGCCAACATTACAACAGTATTGTGACGTTTCTCTGAGTGAAACATCAGGATCAGAATAGAGGTGGATGTGAATGCCGCTGGCTTAATGATGGATGTGTTTATAACAAACACACAGCTTTTCACTTCACAAGATGTTAATTGATGGACTGGAGTGGTGTGGATTATTGTGATGCTTTTATCAGCTGTTTGGATTCTCATTCTGACGGCACCCATTCACTGCAGTAGATCCACTGATGAACAAGTGAGTTAATGCTAAATTTCTCCAAATCTGTTCTGATAAAGAAACAAACTCATCTACATCTTGGATGGCCTGAGGGTGAGGACATTTGCAGCAAATTGACATTTTTGGGTGAACTGTTCCTTTAAGATGTTTTAACTTTAAAAGATCGCTTCCGAATCAGGAAAGAAATATGCACAGACCAAGCACCAATTACATGTGAAAACAGTCCAAAACAAATATTATGGACTATTACAGAAAGAATACACAAAGATTATTGAACTAATTCTTGGGAGGAAACCTTGTGACAATGAAAATACAGAACGAAATAAGCAGAACTTCCTATTGTAATATTTTTGTTTATTGAGACGGTTTGTGTTGCTTGGAGACAGTTTGCAAAATCATTTCAAAAGAAAACAGCTGCCTGTTCCTCAGAGACGGCTGGTTTTGATTGATTTGTTTGAGTCATACTTTCACCTCATTTAAAAATGACAACAGTGATGCACTTGACTAGCATTTTGGTTTGCATACAAAACATTTGGTTTGGTTACTACCCGATAACCTGCATGTTTGCAAATTTGCATCTTTGTCTTGGCAGAAATATTTTCATATGTCAATATTAACCTTTAACCAGCTTCAGCACTGAATTTCCTGTTGAGTCACAGTCCACTGAAGCCATTATAACAAAAATATGACAAAAATATCTAGATAGTTTTAAGTGCAATCTACAATTAAATTAAAGTAAATTAAATGAACAGCCTGTTAATGTGGGGGGAAAAACAAGACCTTAACAACAACTCTAGTCATGCTGTATACTGTGACTCATATTTTACCCAATACTTTAAAACGTAGACCTACACTTACAAATCAAACAAGTACAGTTTCAGTTACAGTCTACATATTTTGCAGGCATCTTTAACATCACAACCAACAGTTACACTTCTCTTGCTTAGGCAGGCTAAATATATTTAGAATGTTTGCATTTGGACTGGGGTGACACAAATTTCACAATTCGATTTTCATTCTCAAGCTTGTGATTCGATTCAGTTTCGATCTTCATTCAATACTGATTCATTTGGATACGTATCAGGTAAAATACATGTCAAAAGAAATCTCAACTAATGCTGTAAACTGTAAAGGGAAGAAGATAATACTTAGCGTATACTTAATGATATAATTATGCTCAAATTCATTTTTTAAAATATAAACATTTAAATGGTGGCTGTCATATAAACGTGTTTTGATGACGGATTTATTCAAATAGCGAAGAACAGGTCAAGTAAAAAATATAATGAATATGTAACGGTGCATATGTTCACCAAAATGCTTCTCTCTAGAGTTTACTTATAGCTAACTATTGAGCTGTGAGCACTGAATGGCTTTTTTGCGGTAAACGTTACGTGACTTCGTTAACAAGCTTTTCTATTGACGTCTTTCCGCGGCTGAAACACTGATTGAGCACTTACATAAGACATGATACATTTAATATAACTTCCGATGTTCATTCATGTTTATTTCATGCAATAACAAGTAGTAAAGGGGAAAATATGTTTGGTTCAAGTGCGCTCCGCGTTGCGCACATAAGGTACAACAGCGATCTGTCGCACTTCATTAAAAAGTGACAAAACTGTATTTATTGTTTGAATTTCATAAAAAAAGTGACAATTTTAAAGCTTTAAGACGTTGTTTTGTATCAAAAGTAAAGCTTGTAGGGATTTACTCCAAAAAAAAAAAAAGAAAAAAAAAAGAAAGGAAAATCCATGTCAGCCCAGCCCTAATCTGCATAAAATACTGCAGTGGTTTATTCTCTTAATTTCATTGCACCTTCTTCTCTCTTTTGTCCCACGTTCATATAAGCGTACATTTGCACATACAAAAAAAAGTTCAGGCCTTTCAGTCTTGCAAATCCCATAATGAACAGGATGATCACACACATTTAAACACACATAAAACATGTGTGTTACCCAGTATCCTGAGCCATGCAGCTGTATTAGTATTGTCTTTGTTTCTAGTCTTAAAAATAACAATTACAGCAGAAAAGCTGCTGAACAGAAAGACATGCATAACTGTAAAAATGAACCTGAAATTCACCATGACCAAAAATGTTATTGCTTGGTGAGAGAGAGAGAGAGAGAGAGAGAAAAAAAATCTACCTGTTCTCCTAAAAAAGCGCTCTGTCATATTTTCTCAATATGAATGGTTCCACAGAAACACATTGTTTCAATCCAAAGTCATGTTTGCTGTAAATATTTGCTCTTGGTGTGAACAGGCTAAGTTTTCTTCTCAGGCACATCACTGAGGTTGTATTTTAGGGAGTATTTGTGTTTCATCAGCGCTGTGTATTTGAAGAGCATCCAATCTCCTTGTTGGTATGTGCTCAGTCTAGACCTTTCTCAATAAATCTCACATTACATTGTAGAGCACTTTTTAGCAGCGGTCGGATCCGCATTTGCCTGCTGTCGCATGCTTTCTGTTTGGAAGGAAAAAAAAGTTATAAAAGAGGGATGGTAAAGCAAGGTTGTAGACCGTGAAACTATAAAAAAAAAATATATATATATACTCAATAGCTCTGATCCAAAACCCAGAAAGTTTTCTTGCTGCTTACAATCATCTAAGGCATAATCCTAGTCAAAATGGCATGCAAAACTTTAGTTGGTCACATACATGAAAAGATATAAAGTTATCATATAAAGTATAAAGTTATCGGTTAAAGACAAAGTTATCGGCTCTTGGCCAGAATAATAACCTGACTAGAATTTTTAAAATTGAATTTGCATACAAATTCACTACAGTGCATTCTGGAATTGCCTTACAAAAAGACATGCAATTCTGCCAACAAGATTTTCATTTTGCTGCCTTTGAGTCTGAAATGCACATATGATGCATACAAATTCTGTCTAGATAGGCATCACAGCAGGTTTAGAAACAGACCTTATACACATATGAACTGTAACGCTGAATTCACCTGCCAAATCAATCCTTGAGATTCCAGTCAGACCTTCGTACAAGCCCTTGATGGGGTTTTCTCCTGCGGTGATCACTCCGTGCAGCCAGATGAGCAGCATTCTGTGCCCGTGCTCCTTGTAGCTTTTTGTACCTTTTAAAGTTCAGAGCTATGACAGGTTATCTTATCACACTGAACACACTGGGGCTGCCCTGTGAGAACTATGCAATACATTTGGGAAAATGGTGCAAATTGAAGGCTAGTGCAACTGTATGAGTAATAGTGCTGAGGAATACAATGGCTCTTAGGGGTGTTGTTTTCTGATTTAGAATTCAAAGTTAAGCAGACTGCTTTACACTAATTACTATGTTTACTGGCTCACGTCATGAACCTATTTTCCTTAGTGTAATAAAAACAGCATGTCTTCCGAAAACTTTGAGAAATGTCTATTTCCAGACCTCATATATTCAGACGTTTTGTATTTTTGTACATATTTTGACATTAGGATTTTTGCCATTTTCAGGAAAGCATTTATAGCCCCATTAAGAAACTTTATTTACTTCTAATAAAATAATAAACCCATTTGTATTTCCCCATTTATAATCATTACATTTTAAAGGGTTACATTGAACACAATATTGCTTTAATTTATATCATATTCGAACTAAAAAATCATAGTGTTCAAAAGTTTGGAGTCAGTATTTTTTTATTTTATTTCTTTTTTGTTTGCATTTATTTCTTAAAAATACAGTAAAACAGTAATATTGTAAAATATTACAATTTAAAATAACAGTTTTCTATTTGAATACGTTTAAAAATGTAATTTATTCCTGTGATCAAAGCTGAATTTTCAGCATCATTACTCCAGTCTTCAGTGTCACATGATCCTTCAGAAATCATTCTAATATGCTGATTTGCTGCTCAAGAAACATTTATTATCAATGTTGAAAAGAGTTGTGCATGTTTTGTAAAAACCATGAAGCATTTTTAGGATTCTTTGATGAATATAAGGATATATATATATATATATATATATATATATATATATATATATATATATATATATATATATATATATATTTATTATATATAAAATATATATAAAATATATGAAGTTTATTTTTAAAAACGGATAACTCCATTTTTTTAATTTCAAAAATCACGTTCTTTTATTATGTTATATTTTTATTGTTGTTTTATTGTGTTAGTTAGCTGTATTTTTTATTTATTTTTTACCTAATCACAACAACCCAACTGCAGTTTCATTAAGATTAATTGTAATGCACAATGAAAAAACATGATTTTTGAAAATTGTTAAAAACGGAGTAATCTGTTTTTGTAAATGAACTCTTCATACATCATATATAATGATAATTTTTTATATATTATATATAAATATATTTTTTTAAAGATGCACTCAGCAGCTTATGTTAAATGACGTACCTGTCCATTGGTGCTCTATGGCTCGAATATGTGCATCTGAGAACTTCCAGTGCCGACCCAGTGTTTTCCACTCGCCTGGTTTGAGATATTTGGAGGCAAGTTTCCACAGGACAGATCGGATATGTTGTGTCTCCTGTCGATGATCTTGCTTAAAGGTAAGACTCGTTCCCACCAGTGAGTCAGAGTCACTAGTCACATTTTCCTAGAAAGCCAATTAACATATTTATAATCTTCAATATTCAAATAATATCTGAATCAATTAATTTCAGCTCAATATACACTGAACATACCTTCTCCCATTTATAAAATCTGTCAGCTTTGATAATCATGTCAACGACATTCACGTGATTGCCTCGTGCTGCAACATCCAGTGACGTCTTTCCCTGCTGTAAATAGCTTTTGTTCAATTGTTTGATCACAAGTGTATTACAATATGAAAATTGATCAATCACACTCAAGTATGCCAACAGTAATTTGCACCTTGTCGAGCAGATTGAGGTTGACTCCAGATATCAGGATCATCTCAGCGATGTTCTGCCGTCCGTGTTCTGCTGCAATGTGCAAAGCAGTTTGAAGCCACTGTGAGGAACAATTGTTGATGAATGAATGAAGAAACCATTTCCTTAATCAGTGAAATCATGACTGCATTTGTAAATGTGAAACACTCACATTGTCAAAGATGTCCAGGTCGCATCCCGCATCGATAAGATCCTTCACTATTCCTGTGGAGTTGTTGAGTACTGCCAAGTGCAGAGCTGAAGTATGTTGCTGGTAAGGAAAAATGTCTGTAAATACTTTGGGTTTTCTGAAGAGTAAAACTTAAAATTGTAAAGTTTCTGATGTTTTAGCTCCTGACTCGTGAATCAGGTAAATTTTTAAATGTGCCCAAATTATGCACTCCACATTGTGATCTTACTAAAATGAATTCTCTCATCAGTGTATTTTATTTCTTTACGAGGCGTTAACGTTGTCTGGATGTGGCCTTAGATGTGTGCATGCACGTGTATTTGCTACCCAGCTAACAGAGAATGTTCTCAGAACTTTAGCTCATATTCTGGTAAGGTTCTAACAGTTTATGAACAAGTAACGTTAATAGAATGTTCATTCAAAATCTCTAACAATGTTCTGAAAACGTTAGTACAAAACATTTTTTGATGGAACATTTTCTGAAACATTTCAGTTGGATGTTAATCTCAGATGGTTTAGAGAACATTCAAAAGTAACATTCCCATAATTTTTGCAAAATAATGAAATGTAACACTCCCCATAATGCTGCTTTTGACATTTGGACAGGAATAAATCCTCAAAATACTTATCCCAAATAGTGCTTTTGTCATGCTCTTAAAGGAAAAAACAGCTGAATGATGCAGTAAAACATTTGGTAGCTGTGTTCTGTATAATATTATGTCTTAAACATGTCTGTAACATAATCAAGATGGCCTTGTACCTATACTGTACATATAGGTGTTTGCATATCTGTTATGCAGAGCATTATTATTGGACACTGCTAACAGAGAATCCAGCAAATTAGTTGTTTTCAATGGCCATGCCATTGCCAAAGTTATTTTTTCCCCTTAACGCTCTCTCATGTTCTACAGTAAATGAACTACCAAAAATATAAAAAGCAAGTAAGCTGGGGTTTTTAGTACTCACTGTATCCACTGAATCCAGATTGATCCCAGCCTGTACCAGCAGTTTGACCTCTCTTCCTGAGCCATTCTGGGCCACCAGATGAAGAGCCGTCCTGTTACTCTATAAGAAGAAACACTTTACTGTGTGCTTTAACTTGTACTGAAAGTTGAAAACTGCATTAGTTATTATACAGACTGATGACAGTATAAAACAATGTACTCACATGAGTAAGTTCATTGACACTGCAGCCAGCCTCCAGCAAGAGTCTGATACATTCATAATGCCCTCCTTCAGCTGCCAAATGTAAAGCCGTCATGCCATCCTGATAAAAGATCACAATGTGAAACAAATAACACCAAAACCAAAATAAACTCTTATAAATGCACACAAAAATGGGATCTACTTACAATGTTTTTTTCATCAATGCTCTCCCCGGTCTCCATGATCTTCTGTAGGACGTCACTGTGGCCTTGCTTAGCTGCCAAATGCAGTGCAGTGTTTTCCTCCTGCAGTTCATAAATATATTAGTGCTGCATCAGTGTTTGATATTTCTTTTTCCTTTGCTATTGCCAATGTTTTCCTATTCTTTGTATGTTTTTGTTTTCGTTAGTTTAACTAACCAAAGTAGGCATGCATCTACTGTAGCACGCTGAATGTGTTTGGTTTCTCTTTTTCTTTTGTAGTTAGGTCAAGATTTATACATTTGTAGTTGATTTGTTTTCTATTTTGACAATTTCTTTGGAACCTCTGAATTTGGCACCATTCTGCATCGCTTTTCTCGTTTCTTCTTATATAAATACTTTTTTATCATGTTGCAATTTAGACTTTTTTTTTTGTTTAACCTCCCATGGCACATCTGATGTCAGCAAACACTGATTAAAATAAAAATTCAGTGCCACACCTCTCAAGTCTAGAGTTTTTATTTGGATCACATTGACAAGTTCTTAGAAGAAACGTTATTCTAAAAACTTTGGCTCGCTTTGCCCTCTACTTTGGCATTTTACATCTAGTAGTAGAGAAAACTTAATTAGCACACACACTGAGGGGCGTCTGTGCACCCGTGACTCTTGCTGTCCCTCACCTTATCCTTGAGGTCATGAGCACAGCCCATACCAATGAGAAACTCCACCACCTCCAGGTGTCCATGCTCCGCGGCCAAATGAAACGCTGTCTTACCTGACTGACACAGCAGATGGACACACGTTAGAAAGGACATAATGTGATACACTCTTTAAAATAAAGGTTACAACAGGGGGGTTTCGTAGCAATGCAATAGAAGAACCATTTTTGGTTCCTCAAAGAACCATTCTGTGGACAGTTCTTAAAATAATCTCTCTTTTTCTTAATGTTAAGAATATTTTAATAATCTGAAGAACCTATTTCCATTATAAAGAGCCTTTTGTGTTATGGAAAGGTGCAGTTTCCATAAAAGTTTTATAGCTTTGCTTCATCTGTTATTATTTCAATGGGTAATAAAACATCCCTGCTGAAAAAAAAACCCCAATAGAATACAATAGAAATTCTGATGGTTTCCACTACAAATACCATTACAAACAAACCAAACTTTTAACCATTAAAACCACTGAAAAATTGCTTCCTGTAGTGTGTTTTGGGACATGTTCCACTAAGATTTAGTGGCTTTAACAAGCCACCAATAGAAGGCAACCAATTACCAGTAGAGACCAACAGGGTCCATTACAGTTTCCATTAAAACCAATACAATTCCCATTATAACAAGTAAAACCATTACAAATTCTCTGATGGTTTCTATTGTTTTTTTTTCAGCAGGGATGTTTTGACAGAAAGCACAATGAAACTACTCGAGAATATTGATTGTGTGATATTCGTATTATTGATCTACTTTGCAGACAGCTAACGGAGCATAAATCTCATCATAAGCTCATGTGTAATGAGTAGCACAATTCACAACTGGAAAAACTTAAATCAGAGTTTTAAGACAACATGACATCAAAATTGACCCTGTAGACATTCAGAATACATGTTCCACAATCACACTGACTGTGCATGATTCATTTATTTTCTTCACCTCTGAATTGAATTTCTAACCAAGGCAGATTACATTTGAATTATATGAAGCTATTTGTCCTTTCTGATGCTTGACAGTTCCTGTTCACTGTCTGCTTTTTAAGTCAACAAAACTCTTTCTTATGACAATTCCTTCCTTAAAGCCATTCCTTGAAAATGTTTAACTGGTGTTTGCATGAACTCTGTGCAATCATCACAGTTCTTATCAGTCTCTCTGATGAAAAACATGTATCTTCTACTTTCTACTTTTACTATCACTTTGAATCAATGCATAAAACTGAGCTTCAAAAGACAACATGTATGACAGAATGTTGCAAATCTTTTTCTTAAAGCATCAGCAAATACAGTATGTGGAAGAAAACCCAAAACATTTTCGGAAAGTGATGATCAAAATGTCATAGGGTTGGGTATCGTTCACATTTTAACCAGTATGGTACCGGTATCGGTACCTGAAATTCGGTACTGGTACCTAACGGTACCTTTTTTTCTGTACTCTATTCTCTGTGTAATAACAAAAACATTTATTTCAGTGAAAAAATAAGCCCAAAACAGGTTCGTTTGTTAGAGTTTTCCCTCTTTTCCTCGCTTTCCTTCGGTTTTAAATAGCTTGTAAAAGCGCCATGCACATTTTACTTTCACTTTCAAATTAGCAGCAATTCGCCATCATTCAAGCAACAACAAAATACAACATCAAACTCATTGAACTTTTAACAAAATTAATAAAAATGCACCATTATATACTTAATATAAAATAACAGATTACTTAGGCTACACAAAGTTTAAATAGTATACAAAACTGAAAGTCAGCAAACACTGTGGAATCAAACAAATATAAAGAAGGTTTATTAGCAAAACGAATAAGAAAACTTGGAGGCACGACATAGGGGGAGCGTGGGGCACAAAGTAACACGTGGTTAGTTGTAACACGCGTGGTTTAAATATTTTCACACATGCTAGCATAACCAAATTTACAGTGTTTACTAGTTACCATATCAAAATTATATAGAGAAAAAAAGTGCGTCAAAATTCTAAAGTCTTTTGAAGATATCGCTGAACATTTATTTTACCACAGTAAAACTATATTTCTGGCTTAAGTAAATTTTTCATCTCAGTTTTTATTACTTATTTAAAATGAGACAAATCTGCTATTATTTTAATTTCCAATCTGTTATTTATCAGTTTAGATGATTTTCAGCAATTCTGAATGTGCTACACACAGGTGAGTGGGCTATACAAACCACCTGTAGTAACGCACTCATCCCACTATATGCACACTAGACACTTTCTACAAACACTCCCTGCCACAAAGACTCTTAAGAAAATATATGTCTACTTGAACATTGCACTACAAAATAATACGTTTACTTGAGCATTGCACTACAAAATCTTTTTGCACTATGCACTGTCTCCCACAAAATCTCTCTTCTGCACAATAATGTACAAAATATATATTTTTTCTGCACAATTTCATGTACATATATCTCTTTCGCACAATTTCATGTACAGTATTTATGTAAAGTTTTTTGTACAGTCTCAGTTTGTGTATGTGTGGACAACTAGGTATAGCAGTTATAGTATTTTTAGTATATGTATAGTCAGATAGTTAACTGTTGTATAGCTCTATTGTTTTTCCTATACTTGCATTGTTGTATGTTTAACTAGTATGTAGCACCGTGGTCCTGCGAGACACGACATTTCGTTCCACTATATGTCCACACATGTAGCAGAATGACAATAAAGCTCGACTCGACTCGATTTTTTAATGCTTCAATAACTAGCACAAGACACTAACCGGTTTTAAATTCCAGTTGCGCAGATGTACGGGAGCGGGGGGGGGGGAGTACGTTGTAACACTGCGTTACAATGTGCCCTGACGTGCTATTCTATGACATTAGCGATGTAATTCACACTATTTACTTTAATAAATTTTAATGAGAAACGACGAGAAACAGGTGAATAAAGACTGACAGTCAATGTTTAATGTTGAGAAATTATTATTTCAAGACATGTAAAGTATTTTGGCTCGTTTATGTGGGCCGTCCCAAGCCTGGTTGCAATGTGTTCACTGTCAAACTCAAAAATCAGATTATTTTTAATTCTTAAAAATCGCCATTATTTTATCTGAAATAAATAATTATTTTATTGACAAAATATTTTAGTTTGTCTTATATATTTTTTCATGAGATCAGATAACATTTTAAGCTGTCATATGGTCATGTTACAACGTACCCCACCTAGGGGGCATGTTGTCACATTTCACTTCCAATTTTTGAGGATAAATAAAGAAAAATGTATACACTGTAGTTATGAAACAAAGCAGCATATTTGTACTAGACAAGTGTGAAATTACTGTGGATAAAAAATTATACTCTGAACCCCATGTGGATTTACACAATTTGAGAAAGTCAAAAAGTGTTTCTGTAACAAGGTTGATGAGACGTGAGATGTGCGGATCCAAGTACAAGCTTTTATTGTGAAACATGGTCAAATACAGGCAGGGTCAAACAAATGGCAATCGGGTATATAGAGGGCTAGACGAGAGAGGTAATCCGAAACGTGAGCAATAATCCAGGAAAGGCGCGAACAATATCAAAAGGGCAAGGCAGAGAGATAGTCCAGGTACACAGATATAATCCAAGCAGGGGTCCGAACGGTGAGACAGGGGTAAATACAGGGAACACAGACTAGAAAACAAGAAACAGATTCTGTATCGCAGCTAACACTAGGGGAGTGAAAAACGCAGGACAATACTGGAATTGAACAGAAACACGGAATGGCACGGTAAGGCAGCTAGCACTTGAGGAGTGCTATACGCAGATCAATACTCGGCAGTGTAACTGAGAAAGTCCATGGCTTAAGTAGTGTGTGTGATTGTGTAATGAGTCTCAGGTGTGAGCGTGTGATTAAGGAGATGGTTGCTTGTACTTAGTGCAAAGAATGATGGGAATTGTAGTCCGTGGGTGACGTGCAACAGTAGTGTAGTTCAAGAGTCAGTGTAATGGAACAGCGACCTCCGGTGGCCAGCGGACAGAAGTCCATGAACCAGATTCATGACAGTTACTTTGTGCCCTGCTCTCCTCCTACACGTTGATGTAAAATAAAATAAATAAAATACACAAAGGTTAAATAAAGTAAAAAGCAGCAAACACTGTGGAACCAAATAAATAAGAAACAAATGTTAAAAAAAAAAAACTTCCAAAATCACATTAGAAAAACGGCAAAAGTCAACAGGCTTTTCAAAATCCAAAATACTGCCAAACAGGCGCTTTTGCACTCCTGCTTATATGTGATGCAAACAAAACCGCTTCTCCGCCATTCATATCGAGGCAAGCGGAACATGCAGGATTCATATTTAAACCATCTTTTTGCATTTTAATATTCACAGACCCCAGTCTATATCGCGATTCTAATTAAGTGACCTAATTTTCATTTATTCATCTAAAAATTGACGAATTCCATGGCATTCCACGCTACAGAGTAAATTCCGTTGGCCCTATTTCGGTTTGTCCTGTGTGTTTTAACGAGTTGCAGTGGTGACATCACGTCACAGGGTCTCTCTCTCTCTCTCTCTCTCTCTCTCTCTCTGTGTGTAACACACGCAATCAGATGCGTTCTCATGTAACGAAATTTTTGGTTTAATGTGAATCGGTACTCGGTGGTACCGACGCAATTCGGTCGGTACCCTTAAAAGTACCAAGTTTGGTACCCAACCCTACATGTGATCAAAATGTAAGCAAACATAACCTTAAACAAATTCTGTCAAACTGACCACCTCCTTCAACACCCACAAAGCTGACCTTACATATTTGTATCAAACAGTCTTTCAGAATTTTCTCTAGTTTAAATTAAGATGTTCTCGTAGTTACAATACATTGGAAAACAAAACCCATTCTGTCTCTAAACTTTGTCTGGACTCTAGTTTTTAGCAGGTAACTGAGGGTACAATTAAAAGACATTACACTTCAAGATCATGGGCACTGTGGCAAAACAAGAGATTCTCACCTTGTCGACTTTATTAAGCTGCATGTTTTCCAGATCTTCCATGATATACTCCAAAATACTGATGTGACCCCTCTGGGCAGCACAGTGCAAGAGATTCAAGCCATTCTGAAAGAAAAAAAAGACACAGTTCAGTCAGTGAGACGCATTGAAATGAATGTTGAAGCCTGAATGTAGGCCAGTACACACATCAATCTCATTTGTATTGGTTAGTGGTCTTTAAAGAACGGCTTCAGAACGCTATTCGTCAAGAGCATAGTCAACCGTGAGAGAGCGGAGCACATCGAGTGCTCAGATAAAAGATATCTGAAACTTGATAAGGATTTTTGCCAATAGAGTCTTACTTTGTTTTCACAGGTGAGCTTTGCACCAGTTGAGACAAGCATCTTCAGGATTGAGAGGTGACCAAACCATGCCGCCAAGAGCAGAGCGTTCATCCCGAACTGGAAAACAAAAGAATGTATACATAGTCACACGACTTATGAAAAACAGTATTAGCCTAAAGTGACACTTCCTTAATTACATGATTAACAATCGTATTCCAGTTATGAGTTTACCAGTGGCTCATGAACAGCAATGCATGTGTAGAACCTTCTACTAGGACATGGGTTTGATTCCCAGGGAATAAACATTCTGGGAAAATGTATTGCTGTGAGTCACTTAAAAGTGTCCACCAAATGCATAAATGTAAAAATTTTAATAATTACAATAATTTAATAATTAGATTTTTTCACCAAAAGCATATGAAATGGCATAGTGAGACATTCTATATACTTCATCAAAATCTTTTATAAATAGCATGTTTTTAATATCATTGTCATTTTCTGTAAAATTTTATAAAATAAAACTTCATGTGTTATAATTAAATGAATCATGCCCACGATACTACTTTTTGAGGGACTACATGGGAAATTTGTATTTTAAAATGAAAGGCACTCCACAGGACCATTTACGTGAACTGCAAATACAAAAAGGCAATTCAAAAATGTTGACCATTTAGAGCATCTAAGAAGATATACACTTTCACTTACACATTAACATTAATTTTTAATCTTAAATTCAATTTTGACGTTTTAATTATCCCTTGCATTTCATGGCCACTCTTTGGTGTCAGTGTGAAAAGTTGCGCACAATTTATTTATTTATTTATTTTTTGCCAAATGCATGTGGAATGACACTAAAATTCTTTGGCATCCTAAAATTTATCTAAAAATATTTTTATTTTAAAAAGCATTTTTTAGATTTTTTTTTTTTTTAATTTTGCTTTCTGTATATATATATTTTTTAAATCATTTAAATATTATGCATTCAGCTTTTAGCATATATGACCCTGGACCACAAAACCAGTCATAAGTAGCGTGGGTATATTTGTAGCAATAGCCAAAAAATACATTGTATGGGTCAAAATTATAGATTTTTCTTTTATGCCAAAAATCATTAGGATATTTAGTAAAGATCATGTTCCATGAAGATATTTTGTAAATTTCCTACCGTAAATGTATCAAAACTAATTTTTGATTAGTAATATGCATTGCTAAGGACTTCATTTGGACACCTTTAAAGCCGATTTTCTCAATATTTAGATTTTTTTGCAACCTCAGATTCCAGATTTCCAAATAGTTGTATCTCAGCCAAATATTGTCCTATCCTAACAATACCCATACATCAATGGAAAGCGTATTTGTTCAGCTTTTAGATGATGTATAAATCTCAATTTTGAAAAATTGACACTTAAGACTGGTTTTGTGGTCCAGGGTCACATATGAAAAAATATATACTATAAAAAATTTTATATATACTATAAAAAATTTATGTAAACTGCAAAAAAAAGCATATAAAAACGATTGACCAGTTACAACATACAAAAAAAAAAAAAAAAAATATCATACACTTTCACTTATACATCTATATTAATTTAACTCTAAAATTTAATCATTATATCATCTTATAAAAAAAAAAAAAATCCCCTGGCACATATTAGTCAACTACTCAATTATCTAAAAAAAAAATTCTGCCTTGCATTTCAGGGCCACTCTTTGTCTCTCATTGTTGGTGTAACAAGCTCATAGCCTCCAGTAATTTACAGGCCACATGGTGAACAAACAGCAGCCCATTAAATATTTATTCAGTGGAGCAGTATTTCACTTATTTGTGCTTTTACAGTAAATAAACACAGAACATAAAATATTCAGCCTAAAATGCAACTAAATTTGAACCTGTTCACTGTTTATTCACACAGTTTGGCAGCGCTCAAACAAAATGCATTTGACACCTACGCTGTCCATATCGTCCACCTCCACGTCGTGGTCCAGCAGCAGACGCACTGCCTGCTCACTGCCGGCTCCTGCTGCCCAGTGCAAGGCCTTACGGTCCATCTGTAAACCAGAATCACATGGAAAAATGAAACAGCCACACTGACTCAAGAGCCATTGTCTTTGCCATGCTTTTAGATGATAAATACTGTTGTCTAGGGTAAAACAAAGGTCATATCCTGTGCTGACATCCACAACATGTGTGTTTCCGTCTCTCTGGTGCATAACTGGGAAAAACAAAACATTCCAGGCGGAGAAATTGGCATGGTGGATGGCAACATAACTTCCTCTGACACAGCTTCCTGTACATTCAGCATGCTTCGCTCAGCTTTCTTCACCGTGCCACCAAATGTACATCATAGTTTATTTGGTTATTTGAATGAATATGTATTTATTATATAATATATTAATTTATAAACATCTTTTACTAGAAAGACTGCTTTAGACAGTCTATTATATAGCACATAATCTATTCCTTGCATGTAGCTTTGCATTGTTCATATGTTTCTGTATTGGTTATATCACACCTTATTTTTGACTTTGATGTCCACCCCTCTTCTGATGAGCTCCTGCATTCTTTCCGTGTCGTTCCTCTTCGCAGCATCATGAAACTCCTTCTCTGAGCGAAGCACTGGATAAGAGTATGGATACAGTATGGTGTATATACAGGTACAAACATCAGCAGGATCCATGATTGTCCACATGCATCAACAGTATTCATATCTAATGTTTTTCATCACTTTTTAGAGATCACTTCAATCTAGGTTTTAGATTCTACCCTAATTTTATACATAATTAAGACATGACCCACAGTTTAAAAATGTATACGATTACAAAATCAGCAGGAACAATGATTGTCCACATGCATCAACAATTTTGATATCTAATGTTTCTTATCATTTTTATAGATCATTTCAATCCAGGTTTTAGATTTTATTCTACTCTATTCAAATTTTATACATAATTAAGATTAAGGATTGATAGAGCTATCTATCTATGATTTAATAAATAATATTTAAAATAAATCATAAAATAATTAATATATTTATATACACACACACACAAACACATTTTCGTCTGTAAATATGTTCAAGAATCCAACAAAGCCTTAGTAAACAAGTCTCTTTAGTCTTATATAATATCATTTTTATTAATAACTATTTATTAGCCACAGTTAGATTTATGAGCCATATAATACAGTGAGATGATGAATATTTTAGCCATTGAATATATTTCTCTCACTTGCCCTAGTTAGTGTCCGTACCGCACTACAACACTGTCACTATTTTTGCTTTTCAGTATTTTAAGACTCACATATATCGTCTTCAGACACCAGTCCGTCTTCCATCATCATCAGTCGATGGTGTTATGTCTCCGATGTGCGCATCTTCTGATACATGTCTACATTTTCATCTTTTGATGTGATGTTGGGCTGTGTTTCTGAGTGGTCCTCACACAGTCGAGCTCAAGCCTGCCGCTTTGGGAAATGACGAATCCTGCTGAAGTGAACGAGCTCATGAATATTAATTAGGCCGTGCAGACGTTTCCTCGTGTTCTTCCAATGATACGGATGTGGTTATAAATATTAATTAGCTTATGCTGAAGTCACTTCCAATGGCGACTTGGCAGTTAATGAATATTAAACAGGTTGTGTCGGCGTTGCTTTGTGAAGTTACATTGCCGAAAGGCTAGTTATGAATAGTTAAATAGATTCGCTACCAGTTTATCGCCGTCCGGGTAAATATTGTGACAGACAGCAGATGTCATTTTTAGGGCATCATATACAGTTAAAGTTAAGCATTTTCTTCCTCAAATGAACATAAAAGAAATACATTTTTAAAAATATAATAAAATGTGAACAAAAGAAATGTGTGATACAAATTATTTATTTAAAGATTAAACGCACATGATTTATTGTAAACAAAACATGCAGATGTCATTTGTTTTTATTGGATGATATAGATCATATTGCACACTACATGCGATAAAATATCTTATTTTTATAGGCTACTCCTGCTTATTTGGTCTGGGTATTTTTATTTCATTTATTATTTTTCATCTTTATTTTATATTCGTCATCAAATATTTCAATTCATTACTCGTTGTTATCAGACTCATTGAGAGCTGATTCTTCATGGATTCATTATCTCATCGGATTTAATCTTTGTTGTGTAACAATAGGCAATTGTGCTTGTTTGTCTGCCTGCTGGCTTTAGGTAAACTATCATGAATGCTGGACAAATGTTCACCTGTTTGAACAAAGAAAGCTGTGATATTATTATAAGAAACCTCCACTAGAGAGAGCTGCAGACTCACAGACTGCTTTGTGTGTCATGTTGACAGGTTCTCCCTAGCTTCACTTCCAAAACTTATTTCAGGCCAATTTCATTTTCCATGCACAGCTGTTGAGGCTAACAGGCCATTTAAAGTTTGAGAGTCACAAACTGAGTTGATTTGTGCTTGCATAGTTGCATAAAACTGTTTAAGCAATGCATGCTGGATAGAAAAGCAATCCAATATCCGTGTCAGAAGAAACCACTGTGGACCACAGTGGACAAGGCCAAGTGGGAATGCAATTATCACATTTTTGCAATTCAAGGAAAAAGTCAAAGGAATACTTCACAAAAAAAAAAGAAAAAAAAAAAAAAAGGATCCTCTGCAGTAAATGGGTGCTGTAAGAATGGAAGCCCAAACAAAAACATCACAATAATCAACATGACTCCAGTCCATCAATTAAAGTCCTGTGAAGTGACAAGTGGTGTGGATTACTTGTGGATTATTGTGATGTTTTTATCAGCTGTTTTGACTCTCTTTCTGACGGCACCCATTCACTGCAGAGGATCAATTAGTGAGCATGTGATCTATTGCTAAATTTCTCCAAATCTACATCTTGGGTGGCCTGAGGGTGGGTAAATTCAGCAAATTTATTTTTTGGGGCAAACTATTCCTTGAACTACAAATATATAGCATGATAAACAGGTTTTCAAAATGTTCAAATAAAATCCAGCTCTGCATAACAGCACAGCCAGGTCATCTAAACAACACTTTTTTTTAGAGCAACACTGTCCAACACTACATACTACAAACTATAGAATGCAAATAAATGTGACATTTTAAACAGTAATAGCTACACTGTTATCAGCATGCAGTAATAATCTCAAAAACAATGCTTATTGTTTTCATTTTTAATCTTATTATGTGCAAGAAAATCGTAACTCTTGACAGTCCTATTAAATAGTCTCATGTTAAATCACACAATTTAAGCAGGGCTGTCATCTCTCACACATTCAGCATGAGAATCATTCAATTGGCACTGTTCTCATGATCTCAAACCACACATCCATTTTCTCACACTGGGCCACTGACATGACATCTGTCTGTATGTACAGTGGGGCAAAAAAGTATTTAGTCAGCCACCAATTGTGAGCAGTAATGTTTTGGGGCTGTCGCTGGGCAACACGGACTTTCAACTCCCTCCAAAGATTTTCGATGGGGTTGAAATCTGGAGACTGGCTAGGCCACTCCAGGACCTTGAAATGCTTCTTACGAAGCCACTCCTTTGTTTGGGATCATTGTCATGCTGAAAGACCCAGCCACGTTTCATCTTCAATGCCCTTGCTGATGGAAGGAGGTTTTCACTCAAAATCTCACGATACATGGCCCCATTCATTCTTTCGTTTACACGGATCAGTCGTCCTGGTCCCTTTGCAGAAAAACAGTCCCAAAGCATGATGTTTCCACCCTCATGCTTCACAGTAGGTATGGTGTTCTTTGGATGCAACTCAGCATTCTTTCTCCTCCAAACACGACAAGTTGAGTTTTTACCAAAAAGTTCTATTTTGGTTTCATCTGACCATATGACATTCTCCCAATCCTCTTCTGGATCATCCAAATGCTCTCTAGCAAACTTCAGTCGGGCCCGGACATGTACTGGCTTAAGCAGGGGGACACGTCTGGCACTGCAGGATTTGAGTCCCTGGCGGCGCAGTGTGTTACTGATGGTAGCCTTTGTTACTTTGGTCCCAGCTCTCTGCAGGTCATTCACTAGGTCCCCCCGTGTGGTTCTGGGATTTTTGCTCACAGTTCTTGTGATCATTTTGATCCCACGGGGTGAGATCTTACGTGGAGCCCCAGATCGAGGGAGATTATCAGTGGTCTTGTATGTCTTCCATTTTCTAATAATTGCTCCCACAGTTGATTTCTTCACACCAAGCTGCTTACCTATTGCAGATTCAGTCTTCCCAGCCTGGTGCAGGTCTGCAATTTTGTTTCTGGTGTCCTTTGACAGCTCTTTGGTCTTGGCCATGGTGGAGTTTGGAGTTGAACTGTTTGAGGTTGTGGACAGGTGTCTTTTATACTGATAATGAGTTCAAACAGATGCCATTAATACAGGTAACGAGTGGAGGACAGAGGAGCCTCTTAAAGAAGAAGTTACAGGTCTGTGAGAGCCAGAAATCTTGCTTGTTTGTAGGTGACCAAATACTTATTTTACCGAGGAATTCACCAATTAATTCTTTAAAAATCCTACAATGTGATTTTCTGGATTTTCTTTTCTCATTTTGTCTCTCATAGTTGAGGTATACCTATGATGAAAATTACAGGCCTCTCTCATCTTTTTAAGTGGGAGAACTTGCACAATTGGTGGCTGACTAAATACTTTTTTGCCCCACTGTATAATGTTTATTGCTAAAAAAAAAAATTAAGGGAACACTTAATCACAGTGTAAGACCAAATCAATAAAACTTAAGGGATATCAATCTGTCTGGGTAAAAGGTATAAGTGATATGAATCCGTTTCACCTGCTTTGGTGCAAATGAAAGTGACATCAGGTTTCTGCACTTCTAGTTTGTTCATCACATTGGAAATTAAAGATCACTCTGCACTTTGGATACACAGTGTGCTCTCGTACATTATATAGGCTACTGGAAAATATTCACATTCACATCCATACTGAACATTTGCATAATGTGCATAATATTATATATAGGCATCTGCACATTATTTTGATATCACATAAGGAAGGACAAATTCAGATCACTTCTATCACCTTTATTTTGAAATGAGGAAGTAAGATATTTTCATTGAATGTGCGAGACGTCCGCTTCATTAGCCACTATAGGCAAATAGCTAGAACAATAACAAACTGCAGTAAACAGTATTTGCACTGCAAAACACTGTTTATGATAATGACAAAACATTAAAATAATACGATAAGAAACACCAGTCTGCAATATGAAGCAGGGCTGTTTTTGTACAGCCTGAATAACTGGAATATTTAAGTTACAAATGACCGTACGTTATAAATAAGAGGGATAAATGAAGAAAATAGAGGATAAGTAACAAAATTGTTTACCAAAATTACAATCCGAATTCCGGAAATGTTGGGACGTTTTTTAAATTTGAATAAAATGAAAACTAAAAGAATTTCAAATCGTATGAGCCAATATTTTATTCACAATAGAACATAGAGATCATAAATGTTTAAACTGAGAAATTTTACACTTTTATCCATTAAATGAGCTCATTTCAAATTTGATGCCTGCTACAGGTCTCAAAAAAGTTGGCACAGGGGCAACAAAGGGCTGAAAAAGCAAGACATTTGATTACCTATAAATGGGATGTCTTAGAGAGGCAGAATCTCTCAGAAGTAAAGATGGGCAGAGGCTCTCCAATCTGTGAAAGAGTGCATAAAAAGATTGTGGAATACTTTAAAAACAATGTTCCTCAACGTCAAATTGCAAAGGCTTTTGCAAATCTCATCATCTACAGTGCATAACATCATCAAAAGAGAAACTGGAGAAATCTCTGTCCATAAGGGAGAAGGCCGAAGACCTTTGTTGGATGCCTGTGGTCTTCGGGCCCTCAGACGACACTGCATCACTCATCAGCATGATTCTGTCATTGACATTACTAAATGGGCCCAAGAATACTTCCAGAAACCACTGTTGGTAAACACAATCCGCATTTATATTCCTGCAGATGCCAACTAAAGCTCTGTCATGCAAAAAGGAAGCCATATGTGAACATGGTCCAGAAGCGCCGTCGTGTCCTATGAGCCAAGGCTCATTTAAAATGGACTGTTTCAAAGTGGAAAAGTGTTCTATGGTCAGACGAGTCCAAATTTTACATTCTTGTTGGAAATCACGGACGCTGTGTCCTCCGGGCTATAGAGGAGGGAGACCTTCCAGCGTGTTATCAGCGTTCAGTTCAAAAGCCAGCATCTCAGATGGTATGGGGGTGCATAAGTACATATGGTATGGGCAGCTTGCATGTTTTGGAAGGCACTATGAATGCTGAAAGGTATATAAAGGTTTTAGAGCAACATATGCTCCCCTCCAGATTACGTCTATTTCAGCAGGACAATGCAAAACCACATACTACAGCTATTACAACAGCATGGCTTCGTAGTAGAAGAATCCAGGTGCTGAATTGGCCTGCCTGCAGTCCAGATCTTTCACCTATAGAGAACATTTGGTGCATCATTATATGAAAAATACGTTAAGACGACCACAAACTCTTCAGCAGCTGGAAACCTATATCAGACAAGAATGGGACCAAATTCCAACACCAAAACTCCAGAAACTCATAACTTCGATGCCCAGACATCTTCAAACTGTTTTGAAAAGAAGAGGAGGTGCTACACCATGGTAAACATGCCCCTGTCCCAACTATTTTGAGACCTGTAGCAGGCATCAAATCTGAAATGAGCTCATTTTGTGCATAAAATTGTAAAATTTCTCAGTTTATACATTTGTTATATCTAAGTTCTGTTGTGAATAAAATATTGGCTCATATGATTTGAAATTCTTTTAGTTTTCATTTTATTCAAATTTAAAAATGTCCCAACATTTCTGGAATTCGGGTTGTAAAAAATTAAAGGCTGTTAAAGAGCGGAATCATATTGGTCAACATATTTTCATGTGTAAAAAGGGTAGGCTGGCTTTATGGTGCAGCGTCCTGCTGATCAGTTCCACATTTTGCTATTACCATGCATGAAGCAGAACAGACTTTCGGCTAAAACCCAGTGTACCTGCCTATGTCTAAACACACACTCGCACGCATGCACGCACACACGTCTGGTTAGCTATCCTTGTAGGGACTCTCCATAGGCGTAATGGTTTTTATACTGTACAAACCGTATTTTCTATCACCCTACACCAACCCTACACCTAAACCTACCCCTTACAGGAAACTTTGTGCATTTTTACTTTCTCAAAAAAAAAAAAAAAAAAAAAAAATCATTCTTTATGATTTATAAGCTTTTGTACCCATGGGGACCTCAATTTAGGTCCCCACCATGACAGGAGTCCCCATGAGTCTGTGTGTATTCAGGTTTAAGTCCCCACCAGGATATATAAACCTATACACACAAGATTGATTCTCGTAACACATTTTTTCTGTTTATGCAATCCAGTTAATGGCATCACATAGACATGTTAAAAGCTGAAAACTGTATGTAAAACACTTCCTGTTTTGGTCATTTCTAAACTGACCGTATTTGTAAACAACAGTGCATGCATATACTGCAATGTGTGTCTATATACATACATACATTTGTTTTATGATGCTATTGATTTCATTATAAATACACATTACTGTTCAAAGTAATTATGTTTATAAAAGAAACTCTATACTTGAATAAACTAACATCTAGAAAGCAAAATGCAAAAGAATTTGAAGAGTATAGCATTCATTTGAAAAAAATATTTTTGACAGATTTTTGATTAATGAAGGTGTGATAAAAGTATTAGTTTCTTTCAAAAACAAAAACATAACCCTAACTTCTGAATTGTTTGGCATATATTTCATTTATAAAAATGGACAGATAAAGTAACAAAGAGTCTGACAAAAGTGAATATTAAAGACACTTTGTCTTTATTAAGACACGCTTTGCAAAGCAATTATTTCCCATTTTTGCACATTTAATATGCATTTAGATTAAAAAAAAAAAATTAGTCCAGTTAGTAAATGCAATTAACAGATACTATAATAAAATCATTAGCCTCTTCAAACTTCAACAGTGAACATTTACCAGTAAACAGTATTTCTAAATTTGTTCTTTAGCTTTGTTTTAGACAGACAATACAGATGAATATGTCAGAACATTAATAACTTAAATATTAAGCATTTCCCTGGTGGCCATGTTATTTACAACATAATGTTCAAATATTCACTGAGCTATAGTTTCATTAAAAATATGAGATAAATGATACAAATCGACACTTCAGAGGGAAATTAGGAAGTTAAACACTAAATGTACTGCGCAAAGGACAAAGAGCTAAAATGAATCTCATTATCAAAGACTATGTACTTTATATCAAGAACTATTTACATGTAAGATCATATCTTACAAAATGGTACCACAAAAAACACTTTTCATCATGGGAATATTCTTGATTCTGTTAGGTCTAGAATAAGTTGAAGTAAAACTAAATTGATGTTATCATCTTCTACACAGTTGGTTTTGCAGACTCTCATTAACCGTTACCCATAATAGCCTTTGCTAACCAGTTCTCTCTGCGTAAGGAAACTAAAGGTGAAGTGCAGCATGAAACTAGTATCTGTATATTATTAATAGACTATGTGAACAGGGAACCGCTGTGCCCACCGCATCAGTATGATAAAGAACAGACTATTAACTACTCTTTGCATGATTATGTGGCTCTTTGCAGTGCTACCATGTGCAAACACTTTCAGACGAGGCTGGCAGAAAATGAAGGCGACTGGGTGAAGTAGGTTCAACACTGTTAAAAACTTTAAGCTGTAACTACCATTCACTACTGTTCAAAAGTTTCGAGTCAGAAAGGTTTTTTAAAGAAATGAATAATTTCATTCAGCAAGGATGCATTAAATGTATCAAAAGTGATAGTAAAGACATTTATATTCCAAAGTTCTTTTAAACATTCTATTCATCAAAGAATCCTGAAAATAAAAATGTATTATGGTTTCAACAAAAATATTAAGCTGCACTGTTTCCAACATTGATTTGATAATATCAAATAATAGGAATGAATCCAACTTTTAAATATATTCAAACAGAAAAGTTATTTTTAATTGCAATACAATTTCACAGTATTACCGTTTTTACTGTATTTTTGATCCAATAAATGCAGCCTTGGTGAGCATAAGAGACTTCTTTCAAAAACATTTAAAAAGTCTTACTAATCCCAAATGTTTGAACAGTAGTGTATTTATGAAAATCTAAATTGTGGATATTTTTAGATTAGGTAGTCATTAATTATTCAGACCTGAATGCTAGCACAAAACTAAAGACTAAAGGTCATTGCACACAGAGTCCAAAATTCTCGTCCGAAATTTTCGCACGTTAAAAAATAAATACACCCACACATTGTGTCAATCATGTTTACACACTGCCTCCGAAATTTTCGTCTGTCATAAAAAATTCAGATCAGGTTTGATTTTCTGTTTTCACATCCGTAGCAAGCATTGCTACATGACGTATATGAAAAAAACAAAAAAAAAACAAAATTTCGGACTCAGTGTGCAAGGACCTTTACTGTAAACTCTTACCTGCACTTTATACAACAGACATGGATCAGGAAATATACAGCAATGCTATTCATATGCGACATATTTAGTTTTAAACTGTTTAAGGTGCTGTAATTTTTTTATTTTTTTTTATTTTACCTGACAGATATTACTGAAAAAGTTGTCTCAAAGATGTTGAATGTGAGCCAAACAGAAAAATCTCCCTTATCTTGCATATTCAGGTTGGCTGAGCTGGCTTTGAAGGGCCAGAGTTTTGAAGAGAGGTTGTGTGGTTGAAGGGGCTGGTGGTCTAATTCAGTTTGGCCGAAGTTAGCAAAATGGCTTCGCAAAATTGGTGGGAAATTGAGACTTCTGATTAAAACATACAAACACAACTTTTAAAAGCACTCTGGTATCTATCTGCTTGGTAGCTACTTTCTAGAAACTTTGTGAACGTGAGTGATATCCCTCGACTCTTAATTTTCAACTCCTCCTTTTTACTCAGAAGTTGCAGTACAAATTTCAACATACAACATATCCCCCTTCAACAAATGTGTTAAAAGTGTAAAACGCTAACTTATCCAAAAAGTGGTTATGTGCAGATGTAATTTATGGGGGTTTAAATCCAACTAACAAAGTGGCAAATATAACTAAACGTATGGAATAAGAAACACAGTAAGCCTAAAGTGAGGTCGGAAGCAAGCTAAAACCACATTACATGACATAATAGCAGGTATATTAACTGGCTAACAAATTTTGCATGTTTCTCCACAAAATAAAATGTAGCATGTACAAATTTATCTCAATTTGGAAATAAAATAGTTTGCCTTCCTACCAACAACACGCAGGCCTGCAGTGTCATCATTTAGAGCAGGGGTCCTCAATTCTGGCTCTCAAGGTCCACTTTCTTGCAGAGTTTAGCCTCAAACTTGATCATACTCACCTGCCTGTAATGTCTAGTTATTCTGAAGAACTTGATAAGACTGTTCAGGTGTGTTTGACTTTGGTTTCTTGAGAAACCCTGATCTAGAGCAGGGTTGCTCAGTCCTGTTCCTTGAGACCTTCCTTCCTGGAAAGTTCATCTCCAACCCTGATCAAACACACCTGAACAACCTAAATAAGATCTTTAGGAGCACGTGGTAATTACAGACAATAATAATAATAATAATTACCAAAACCCAATTTCTGAGTCCACGTACAACCCTAATTGACCCTTCGCAAAGACCCGGCCCCCTTCATTACTGTTGCTATGTCTGACAAGCCATGCCACTCTCACGCCACACATCATGTTCTCATGCAGTGAAAAATACATTGCGGAGGAAAGAGGAAACTGACAACATGCTGACATCTTTACTAGCTATCACTAGAAATAAACATGAATGAACATCAGAAGGTATCTTGTTTCAACCGTGTAATGATGTCAGTACACACGATTTTTTTAAATTCAAGTCCACCGACGTTAATCTACTCTCCTGACTGGTTTGTTTGTCGGACAAAAATGGCAGATTCACCATTATGATTGGGTCGCGGGTCAATTAAACACACCTGAGCAAGCTCATCAAGGTCTTCAGGATCCCTAGAAAATCACAGGTTACTGAGTGGCCCTCCAGGACCAGATTTGAGGAACCCTGCTGCAGAGGCCAGAATCAGAATCAGAACATTAGCTACATTAGCAAAACTATTAAGCCTAAAGTATACTTTGGCCATCCACGTTCTGCAACGGCCTGCAGACTTTCCACATGACACAATTTTAGTCATCAGAATTGTCTGCGGACATCTGTGCACACCATTTGCGTGCAGTCCAATTTTTGTGTCCACGTACAACAGCGCAGGCATGTAAAAGTCGAGAAATAACGAGTTCACTAGGTGGTACAACTCATCCATCCACCCTCATCCGTGGTTGAGTATACTTTGAAAGCTGTGTGGACACGGCTGAGCACAAGACGAAGTGGAACGTGGAAAGAGAAGTATACCTGGGCTTTAAGGCATCTTAGCCTTCCGAGGTTTAAAATGTTGCTCAGGGATTTGAAAATGGTTGGGGATAAGAATTGCATTTGATCATTTGCATGCTGTGAAACTGCATTTTCAGCATAGATCATCCCTACAGGTTCCTTCCACCAACACTTACCATTACAAACTTAATCGGTTTCTTTTATTAAGATCTTTAAGATTTGTGGCTTCCTTCAAGAACTGGTCAGCTTTCCTGAGCTTCTCCATTGCTGCAGAGAGCAAGATCTCCGGACTCGCGTCCCCCTTCGTTTCCGTCTCACCACTCTGTGCAGTTGCAATTGCGTTCAGCAGCTCCCCAGTCTCTTTGATCTCAGAAGACACTTTGCTTTGCAAGTCCTTTACGTCACTTCCGTCTGGTTTAATTGGTATCTTTTTTCCACTGCTTTCCATCTTCTCCGCATTCTCCACAAGGAGGTCGCCTAGGGATGTGGAGCGGGCCTTGGAAGAAAGCTTGAGAGGCATGGTGAGGTGCAGGGACATGTTGGCACATTGGCTTGGGGTTGGATGTGCATTGAGAACTGAGGTCTTTGGGGTGGTGGACGGGGTTTCTAGTGATGGCTCCTCCAAACTCTCAGCTTTGCTGTCAGATGGTTCTAGATCGTCCTCGCTGGTCTCCAAATCTAGTCCCTGGGAGCTTCCTTTGAGCTTTGCGGAGGATGACGTAACTTGGTCACCAGTCTCAGACTCCTCTCCTGAGTGCTGCCCACTGTCTAAAGACTTCTCCTCCAAATCTTCACTTGACACATCACCAACTGGCTCAGTTTTGGGTTCGGGAATCATCAATTTGATGTCAACTGTTTCTGAAGACGAAGTGGTGGAGTGTGTAACGACCATTGGGTCACTTTGTGCGGGAGTCTCCTCTTTTTTGGCAGGTGCCTTGATTGGCTTCTTCTTGGGTGGAGCAGGGGGCCCGGGGCTCTGTTTTACAGATTCAGGGGTTGAAAGTGGAGTTAGATTAAGTTGTGGAGGTTCTAGTGAGGTTGCAATTACTCCAGTGGTATCAGAGGCTTTCTTTGAGTTTTGGACTTCTTGTTCAGCTCTAGGTTCTTTTGATGGTATAGTGGGTGAATCCCACATTACTACTTGTGGTTTCATGACCTTTGTGGACAGAACAAAGGTCTCTACTTCCTCTAACTTATCCACGTCTTCTATCTCATTTGAAGCTCCATCTCCCTTGGTACCTTCACCGTCAACCTCTGTATTCTTCTCTTTTTCCTCTATTGTGACTGTGGCTGGTGTTACCGGTTGGGTAGGCTTCATATTTTTGGAAGGAGGAGTAGGGGGCTGGACGCTCTTGGTGGAAGGGGTTGGTTCGGAAGAGTCAGTGCTTTCTGCTTCAGCCTCCACTTTACTATCTGAGACATTCTTCTCAACAGCAGCCCCATCAACAGAGATGCAAGGCTTAGACTCCTTTGCTGGAGGCATCGGTGGCATAGTCTTCTTTTCAGGTGCAGGTTCCTCATTTTTGGGCTCATCCTCTTTATGAGTTTCACTGGGTTTGTTGTCTTTTGATGGCGGCATGGGCGGCTTTATGACTTTCTTTTGGGGTGTAGACTCTTCATCGACGTCCTCCTCTGGAATGTTGTTCATTGCTACAGATGGTTTAGAAGTTTCGGCTTGTTTATCCCCTTCTGTGTTCAAGCCATGAGTTCCATTCAGCATGGTAACTTCACCATCAAGGTCCAGTCTTAATATTCCATCACTTGAAACATTCGCAACCTGTAAGAATAGACAGAATATTACATTTAAGATGATATTTCTGGCTTATTGTTTTTAGTGATTTAATGTAAGTATTAATTTGATCAAAAATGACAGTAAAGACTTTTACATTGTTACAAAGTATTTTATTTCAAATAAATGCTGTTTGTTTGGACTTACTATTCATCAGATATTTCTATATAAATTATCACTTTTAGACAAATTAATCATCACGTTTTCAACACTGATAATAATAAGAAAAGCTTCTTGAGCAACAAATCAGCATATGACATGTGACGTGACATCGAAGACTGGAGTAATGATGCTGAAAATTCAGCTTTGCATCACAGAAATTAAAAAAAAATATATTAAATCAGAAAAGAGTTCAATTAAATTTTAATAATACTTCACAATATTACGGTTCTACTGCATTTTTGATCAAATAAATGATTATGATAGACCTGTTACAAAAACATAATCTCAATATTGCATATTTAATATTTTCTTTACTACCTTATCCGTCATCGAACACATCAAACAAAAGTTCATCTTTAAAACTAATAATTTCATGCCAATCTTAAATGTAATATTTAGCAAATCTCAAAATGAATATCCATTTTCATACTGTACATTATAAAGTTGCGATAGCTAAATTCACTTAAAAATTATTTATTTCAGTTTTTATTTTATTTTTTGACACATTAGTATAGAATTTTAATATCAGCTTTAGTCAGAGATTTGTCTGTTCTCCAACAGGGATGATAAAAAAAAAAAAACTTTTTTGTGCATGTGAAATGATTACATCATACCTCCTTCATGTGTATCCTTGTTGGCGGCTTTCTTCCACGGTTCCCCTTTGGTCGGTTCCGTGTAACATGTTCTAAAGAGCAGCTTTCATCAACTTTTACCTGATATTTAAAACATAAAAAAAATAAGAATATGTAACTATATCTATGTTCATTCATGCAACACCATATTTATTCAGGAAGATCACAGAGAAAGGAATAATACAAGCTGTGTTCATTAAAAAAAAAAAAAAAAAAAATCATATATGGCCATTGTAAATATTTTTATTTTCAGTCATGGTGCTATTTATCTGCATGTGTCTTTAAAAATCATAGTGAAAATTTTACAGGTGAGCAATAAACAGTACCTCATCAAAAATTTTGTTCTTTGCCTTATTGATTCCATCACTGAGTGCCTTGATCCAGGCCTCTTTCTCTTCAGGGGTTTGTGCCTGAAGTTTGACATCTTGGACCTAAAATGAACAACAAATTTATATGAAGTCAACAGAAAATAGTATGACATGCATAAACATGAATAAAACACTGAAAAAATGACAGATTCAGTTGCACATGCTAATCCTATTTTGCTTTTCTGTACGAAATAATATTAGGAAATAAACCGAGCTGGATCAAGCATCTAGTATTATGTTGGATCACAAGCATTACCCGCCAGACCACATTTTAACAATTACATTCAGTGCAGTATAAAGGGTTCATTAAAGATCCAGTTTCAGTTTTGAAACTTCATTAAAATGAAACAGGAAAATAGAGAGTGATTTGTCCGTAGGATGTCCCATTGTTCAGTTAGGTTTATATAAAGTGTGTCTAGCATCCTGTATATTGCCAGACTCAGCACGAGTCTCCGAAGTGCACTTCACCCTTCAAAAAATAAAAAGGGAAGAAAAGATTTATGTTCTTAGAGTAGGGTGTGTCTAAAATATTTGTGAAACAGGAGGGTTTGGAATCTCTTAAATCTTTAAACCGTTTTCAAGAACTACAGTACGTGAGGTTTAGTTATAAAAATAAAACACTAGGCTGTGGTGTCTGACTCATTCAGCTGGCTGGTCACAGTATTCAGGAGAGGAAAAAGTGACATGCTGGTCTGGCTGCTCTTTACACACACACACACACACACACACGTTCTCCTCTAGAGAAGTCTCTTGACATCTGCTGAGCTCTTTGCAGTTCGCCAACTCTTCGCTCTCGTCATCTGTTAGTAATAATGCATATTTCGCCTGTTAGGTATCTTCCGCATTTCTCAAGTCCTCTCCCCACTTCCAAGACTCTGGATTCAGTGTTATAGTGTACAGTAAACAATGAATATATACAGACTATTCCAAGGAACTATACCACAAGGGAAAGAATAGATTAGGTTGTAATAGATGTGAGCTCATGGAGCAGTATGACACACGCTCCGTGTGTGTGTGTGTGTGTGTGTGTGTGTGTGTGTGTGTGTCCAAAAGTTATGACATATCATGTGCAATACAGTACACACTCCTCAGGATGAAGTCATCATTTACCATCATTTACTAAAGCATCAGCAAATAAGGGTTTGACGGGTAAAACTATCTTAAAGTGTTACTAATCTCAAAAATATTTCACCGCAGAACAAAAAGACACTGAATGCTTATACATTTTCTAAAAGTGCAATGCCCTTAAAACTGTATCTGGGTCAATGACATGATGCTCTTTTTAAAGTGTCTAATAATTTTCAAACATACATTAAAAATGCAGTCCATACATACAATGACTTCAATACACCTCTTCTATTATTAATATGCTTTCAATTTCTGAATTAAAATGCATTTCTGTGGAGCTTAACATCAAAGATTATATGTTGGTGAAACCATCTGGAGCTGCCATTAAAAGATGGAAATAAAAACAATCATTATTTATTTAAAAATACAAGTTTTAAAACATTCCTATCAAGGTCAGTAAGTCCATTAAAAATATCAGATCATTTGAACTTATGACATTGTGATAATGAGAGTGCTTGTGGTTGTCAGATCTCAGATGGATAACAACTAGAACATTTTATTCATGATTCAAAAATTAATGATATTTGACAATAGATACCTATATATTAGATGAAAAACTTAAACTTGCTTCATCAAGTTTAATCTGAAATATTAAAATTACCAAAACTGAAATAAAGGATTTAACAAATTTCATTTGAACCTAAAAAAAATTAAAATGAAAACTACTTTAAAAACATAAAAATAAAAGTTAATACAATATATTAATAAATAATATAATATTATATAAACACTAAATAAAAGTATATAAATACTAAAAATAACACTGGTATGTAAAAATAATATTTTTCTTATTTTACTTGTCATTTTAAGAGTCATTAAATCAAAACTTTCTTTAAAAAAAATAAATAAATAAAAAACCAGCATTAAAACAAAGATTACATTAAAAAAAAAAAAAACTTAGTTAAGAACATGTGCTTTCCTTTTATCATCTCAAACATCCTTCTTCATCAGTGACTATATTTTGACACTCTGCATGTAGTCTACAGAGGAAAATCCACTTTTCACTAGAAAGTGAAAAAATTATGGTTTGTGGCTGTTTTGATATACCACAAGTATTTGCAGAGTTATACAGGAAATCTTGCCTCTGCGTTTTTGAATATATAAACACTAGGACAGGAAATTATGCCTTGCTAAAGGTTGTCTTGCGTTTCACACTATGACTGTGTTAACATCTTTTTTAACCTTGAGTAAAGGCCACTTTTAACAAAAAGTCAGCAACATTTTTAAACCTGGGTTATTAAACCTAGACTAAAGTACAGTGCCAAAGGTTTATATATCATGAATTATATCATGAACATATCATGAATTGCCAACCCATGATAAAGTATAAAAAATGTGAAAAATAACCCTGGGTGAAGACATGTAACACAGGATGTTTATCATTTTTTTATCTCAAATTTTATACAAGTGTTGCAATATTTGACACCAAGCATAAAGGAAAAAGACCACTCATGCACACGTTCTGCCATTATTTAAAGCAACTTTGAAAGCAGTGAAGTGTCACAGAGCATGAGGCATGAGTAATTGGCTCGTCATTGGTCATGTGTCCGTTCAGATATGTGTCTGATTCATTAGACTCAGTACAATGACCTAGTGTGCCTCTAGTGCGTGCCATATTGAACTACTGACGTCACGACTGCAAGCCGGCCTTCGACGACTGTGTATTGCATTGTCATCCTAATGTGAGCCACTCTTTATATCACACACAAAGGGAAGGCTAGACTGATATATTTGACGTGGTGCAGCACTGAAATGTTAATTATTACCTTGTTACCACTCTTGGGGCTTCGTATTAGTACCAGTCTGTGTTTCTTTTTGAAAGGACTCTTTAACTCGTGGCAAGTGTTGTAGTTGTCCAAGTCCAGTTTCTCCAGGCATGTTGTCAATTCCTGCACGACAGGGAAAAATGTTTTTATTCGTAAAAGGATTAACCAGAGGAAATTTGTATTGTTCAGAGGTTGTTCAATGGAGTTTAGTTATGTTTTATTTAAAGGAAATGTTTACCCAAATATGAAAATTCTGTCATCATTTACACACCCTCATATTGTTTCAAACCTGTATGGCTTTCTTTCTTCCATGGAAACCAAAAGGATATAGTTAGCAGAATGTTCATACCGCATAAGGACTAAAATATTCAATGACTTGTGCACTACACTGCAAATTGTTATACATATGAAAAAGAGTCGTGAAAAGACGGTGGTGAGTGAATGGAGACAGAATTTTAATTTATTGGAATTATCTTTGTCTCAGATGCAGAGTTATCATCGTTAAATAAAATTAAACTGACACTGTTAAAAGCAATTTTGTTAACTGAAATAAATCTAAAATAAAAAGTAGTATAAATATTGGATGAAAAACAAACTAACTGAAAATTAGGAATGTTGACTTGGCACCTAAATGAAATAATTTTAAGCCGTAAAAATAAAACAAAAAATGAAATAGAAATAAAAATAAATTAATTAGAAATATAAAAAAACTAATAAAATTGACAAAAGCACATAAAATTCATAAAAATTAACTAAAATTATTAAAAAAATAAATATAAAAACTAATTCAAAATATTACTACAACTATAATAGTATATAAATAATACTAAAATAACACTGCTCAGATGTTTCTTCTAAAACTCCTCATGGAAAAAAAAAGACAATGAGTTATTTGTTGACAATAAGTGTACAAAGCTATAAAACTCTAAAAGCTGTACTTTGTGATTTTGCTTTATTGTTATGTCTTCATATGATGGTAGATGATTTAGTACAATGAAGTGATTTATTCTATGAAACAACTTAAAAAAAAAAAAAGTAATCAATTTTAAATGTCTGGATGAAGCATGGATGGATAACAATTAATTTAAATACTTTCTGCTTTGCAATTGGGATGGAAATAAAAAAAAATCATTCATCCCAAAACAAAAGCTTTCTAGAAAAAATGTGCCGAGTACAAACGAGTATTTTCTTAATTCACAATCCTTAACTCATCAATGCATATTAATCTTATGGGAAAAAAGCCTATTGCTGTCATTTTCCATCAAAACGTCATGACTTTCTCCGTCTGTAATAAGACTTTTGTTTTCAGTTGAAACAGGAGGCTACACACTCTATTTTTAGCAAATGTAATGGTTAAACCAATGTTAAACAACAGCCAAATAGCTATTAATAAAAGTAATTTTAGCAATGGTATGATGGACCACTTTACAATCCAGTTCACTCCCAATGGATATACAATCATACCCCAACCAACATTTTTTCTTGTGCAATAACATATTTACCTCAGAAATTCATGTAATTATGAAAGTACAATGGGGTGGTTTCATGTTGACTTCATATCTATGTTTCATCATGATTTAGCAGACTTACGTCATTCTCATAGACCGCAATCACTGTTCGCTCCAGCTGAATGTATCGGTCCTTGTAGCTGCTCAAGAACTTCCCTGTAGACTTCTTCAACCAGCCGGCCTTCCCAGCGCTCGTCACCTCTTTGGGCTTGGCTGGCTCCTCTTTCACACCCTGTTTTGGAAAGGAAGGAGAAAATCAGCATTTCTTAGTGAACCAAAATTCAGTTTGACTTGGCACGCATTGAGCTCTGAGCCCAGCGAGAGCATTCCTTCAAGGGGAGGATGAATGTAGAGGCTAGATTATCATTTTCTGGCCGGCAATGGGTTTCATGCGACCTTCAACACCTTTTCAAATTTAATAGATAGGTCAGATGACGCCTTATTTCCACATCTGCTCGGTTTTATTTTTTACAGCCTTCTCATGACTTTTGGGGATCTTATCTGAATTTATTATTCTGCACATAATTACTCGGATTTGCTAAGGAAAGAATTACTATTATTATTTTTCATAATTTAAAGTTAGAGAGTTAACAATCATTAACCTGCAGAACTGAACTTTGAAGGAGTACTTTTACATTTTAAGTGATCAGACTTATGATTCTCCTTCAGAAAACATTAAAAAATTGCATTAAAGCAGGCTTATTATTGTTCACAAAACTTAAAAAAAACATTTTTGTTCATTAAAATAAATCTGATATAAAATAAAGATTAAATAATAAATGAAAAACTAAACCAATAAAACATTTTCATTACTTGAAATAAAATAAATGTTAACTGAAATAAAACAAAATATAAAAAAGCATTTCATTTCAGCTAGTTGCCAATTATGGCAAAATGTCATGTTTGTTTAGTTTAAGTTGAAATACTAAAATAAATCAATCTAAATAAACTAATAAATAAATAACTAAAACAAACTACAGACATATTTAAAAGACTAATAAAAATGAAAATCACACAACAAACTAAAATGGAAATATAAAATAAAATCTAATTCAAAATATTAACAAAAACTACAGTATCAAAGATCCTAAAATAATGATAGTAATATTAAAAAAAAAAAAAAAAAACTAATAAAAATGACAAAAGCACAAAACTAAATTGATAAAAATTAAACTAAAATTAAAATAAAATAGAAAATAAAAGTAAAAGGTAGTTCAAAATATTGATTAAAACAATAATAGTACATAAAAAATCCTAATGCATTGAACACTGCATCGAAATAGGGATTGTGGGATAACAAGCAACAACCTAGCAACCTAGTTGTACGCTTTAAAAAAAAAAATGCTTAAAAAAAAGTTTTGCAATTATTATTAAATTACAGAAATAAAATGCAGCCCAATGCAGCTGTATTTAGGATTCCCAGGAATTTTCAATAGGAGTCTATGTGAGGAAATTCCTCAGGACGTCTCTTTAGAGGGTCATCGAGCTGTTTTTCCACTTTCACTGGGCCTTTGGAAAGAGCAGAATGCACTGAGAAGGTGCAGCTGTCCGAGGGAGGAAAACCTGCAGAATAATAGGAGCAGCACTGTGCCATGACTTTCTCACACTGCCCTGTCCACCAGGTCACTCGTACCCTCGCAGCGTCTGCGCCGAGGGAGGGGGACGGAGCGTGAGGCGGCTCTTTGTTTCTCTCCTTCTGTTTGTGTGTAAATTGGAGCAGAGCGCACGGCACATCACAACACAACACACTCGCTGGAGAGAGACTTTGGGTGGGACGGAAAAATCTATATTGTGAAAAAACACAGTGGAGCCAATCTGGACCTACAAAGCAGAGCGCAAACGAGAGCAGAGTGAGACAGTGCATAAAGTGTTTTAAAGCATATGATAAAACAGGAAACAAGCCAAAACATACTCTAAGCTCGCGTTGATCAAACAGGAACTTGCAGTGCTAGATGAGATAATTTAAGAAAGCGAGAAGTTTCATTGGTGTCTGCTGAGGCATGCATCAGTGTTGCTGTTGCTCATAATAGGGTTTGGGGTTTGCTCAGGTCGTTTACACCAGCATAACTCATTCCCACACATTTGTGCTATGAACATGAATGTGAAAGTGATCAGATATATGATTTTCTTTTGGTGGCTGACATAAATGAGCCAAAAAATTAATTAATGGAAGAACTATCTATGGAGCAGAATATCATAGAGATTTTAGGGTTTGGGCTCTTCTGATTTGGACTTCCACCTAGTAACAGGCCTAGAAACATTTCAGAAATGCACTGAAAAGCTCTCATACCCTAGCAACCGCATAGCGATGAGCAGAAAACCTTCCAAAACATCCAAACAATGTGTCTAAAGTTTTGCATGGGCAAGAGCAGAAATTATTTGACAAATTAATACATATTTAATTATTACATTTGGATTTTCACAAAACTTGATCATGCAGTCAAGGAAAGCACACAAAAATGTTCAAAGGTGAATAATAATAATAATAATAATAATAATAATAATAATAATAATAATAAATGAGACAAAGACATAAAAGCTATATGTAATATATATTAAAGTAATAATAATATTAATTATTATTAGTAGTAATAGTAACATTAGCAATTATTATTAATTTTAAGACAAATAAAAACAATAAAAATAATAATAACATTATTATTATTGTTAATTGTATATATTATTGTTTTTAAAGGCAGTTAACATGAGACAAAGACAAAAAACAATATCTAATACATAATATACAATAATAATTATTATCATTAGTAGTAACAGTAGTAATTATTATTAATAATAATATTAATATTAATAATAATAATTTAATAAAGCTCCTTTAAACTTTTCAAGGCAGTTAAAGACATAAATAATAATAATATAATATTAATAAAATTATTATTATTGTTAATTGTATATATCATTGTTTTTAAATGCAGTTAACACGAGACAAAGACATAAAAACAATCTGTAATATATAATATAATATTAATATTAAAACACTAGATATAAACAGTATAATAATAATAATAATAATAACAACAACTAGTATTATTAGTAGTAGCATTATTATATATTTCTATTAATTATAATAATTTTATAAAGCTTCCTTGAAGTTTAAGACAAAAAAAAACATAAGTTACTTATTTTTTTTTAAACATTATGGTTTAAAAATGGTTTCTAATGCTGAATATGGTAGAAGATCCATGCGAAAACTCCATATAACTCTGCATGACTGTTTAGTGAGACACACTTTAGCCATCATGTGTTTCATATACATACAAAAGGCCATGCATGTGCACAGCTCCATCTAGGTCAGATATCAGAGCCCTGACCTGGCCTGTGTTGACTCGCCACACATCTAAATATGAATAATCTCTGCGCTTCTTCCAAAGACCTCACTGCAACCCAGACCAGAGCGACTCAACTTGTTCAAAGACTCTGCAACAAACTGCAAATTCTGGCAAGCATCTAACTTTCCATGGTCCAATAATAGTTCTGCCCAAACAAATGGAAACCTGTCCTCTTAAACAACTGTTGCAGCATCTTTGTAGTATATTTGCAAAATCTCAATCAGGGAAGTGTAAAACATGAATGCCAAGTAGAGAAGTATAAAAGAGGAAATAGTAACCAACATTAGAGAATTTACAGGAATTAAGTATTCTTGCTACACTAAGTACTCCTTACCGCTAGAGTTTGACAAAAAAGGGTAGAGAAGGCACGATTGTCATTGTGAAAGCGGGTCACTCCTAACAAAGAAACAATCAATTGGAATGCGCAAGTGCTTTTGCATGGTAGGAGTGGTTGCATAGTGTGGCGTAAACTCGGGGCCAGAATGTAAAAGTTGCTGGTTTGAGCCCTTCAAAGAAATAGCCATGAGCTTTGACCATTATAACTTTAAGCAAGATATCAAACAACGGGTCGCTCTCAGCTTCAGACAGCATGCGTACAGACAGACCACCCACAGTCCATTCACTGACCGTCTGATGCATGTTGCACACAAACATTTCTAAAGCAGCAAATAAACTATCCATGAGCATTGGGTTTTCTGGCTGAAAAATAAATATTACATACAATACCATTCAAAAGTAAAACTTTTAATGTTTTAAAAATAATGTTTCTTATGCTCACCAGGACTGCATTTATTTGATCAATACAGTAATTTTCAGAAATATTATTGCAATTTCAAATAACTGTTTTCTATTTGAATATATTGCAAAATGTAATTTATTTCTGTGATGCAAAGCTGAATTTTCAGCATCATTACTCCAGTCTTCAGTGTCACATGAT